>SNQJ01S0036744.1:37092-48051 GCA_010110895.2 Picea sitchensis
AAAGGCGTGACTTTTTTCCCCACAGGTGCGCACATATGCGCGCCTTCTCACCCCACATTCATGTACTCATTCATGACTTTTGGAAATACAGGAGCACACCCATGCGCCCTTGTCACATTGAAATATGCACATCCTAGCACGCCTATCCACCCCACAATTGTGCGCACATGCACAACTGTCAAGAACAGAACCGCACATAGATGCGTGTCTGTTTTCCCCATTTTGGCGCCCCTGTGCACAACTCTCCAAATTAAAACCGTGCCCTTATGCACGTGAAAAACTTGATCACCCATGCACTGGGGGGCCCACCCTCACAAAACCCCCTTTTACGACCATCCATACAAACCCTACCCAAAAAAGAATCCCTAACTACTGTGTAGGAGGATACGACCACTAAACTAAAACTTGCTGATCCTAAATCAGCTAGCTCAATCTCCCATAATCTCCAATTCTCTCCTCAAATACCTCATCCAATCACTCTGGCAGCATGTACAAATGAGGTGGCAATGTGGGCCCTACAACTATATATAGTCCCTTTTGCCAAACTTCCATACTCCATTCCGAGAGTTTCGAGTGTTCGTTTTCCGATCCGTCTTCAGTAATGGGACCAGGATCCTGCCACCTACACAGTTACAGTCCCTAGTCCACCATCCATCCTCGGCCCTCGGGGAGCATTTTTCTCACATCACGCCAGGTACGCATGCTTATGTTCAAAATTATCAAATAACCGTTATATGATTTATCTTCAGATATTGTTCACATTGGGTATTTGGTTTTCATGTGTGCAGGTACTTGGTCACCACAAATCAACACGACCCTTTCAGGTATAAAATCACTATTGGCATGTAATCATTCTCTCTGAATATCAGTTGCATATCCCATTCACACCCTCCGATATTTGCCTCTAAGGTCCCCTCATTCGGCTCTACAGTACTCACACCTCCACTGCATTTTAATACTGTCACCCAGTATCACTCTTCCCCACATGAGTTGTCCCATTTATAGTCCCCCTTGACACTTTGAAACTCATTCTCTTTCACCCCCTAGGGCTTGGATTCCTCATAGTCTTTGCATTCCCGAGAATTAGCCGCATGCTCCTTCTCCTCATTTTCCTAACTTCCCATAATAGACTCCCATGTAATATCATTATGATTCACATTTGACTACACCTCCGCAATATCATTAGCCCTCCATCTCATCCACCATCAGTTTGCCTATCTGCAGATTGTCCCCCATTCATTTTACCTAATACAGAAACCCACCTATGGCCTCCCCACCCTCCACCTATTTTCTATAAAACTTGCACCCTCACAGACCAAGCCATGTTGCACTGGGGCACCTGTTTCTTTATCTGTACACTCATCCCCAATGATTCTTTTTTTATTTGGTAATTGTAAAAATCCTTTGTTTCCAGCCTTTACATAGCTTTTTGTCATCACCCTTGGCGACCTTCCTTTTCCGGTAGAAGAAAACCATGTATCCCTTGGTTGGGGCATTCATTACCTTCTCCTCCTGTTGACATCGTCCATAACCTTGAGTATCCCATAGTCCATTTACCCCTGATCTCTGAGTTTTTCCACTTTTTCATGCCTCTGGCAAAATTCAACCCTAGTCTAGTTGTCCCCTAGACACTAGATTCAGTTCCACGGTTGCCGCCACTTATCCTTCACAAATATCCCCAACCAAGGGCAGTCTTGAGTCTCACCGCATCTCAACTTTGTCCGTGTATATCCTCAGTCCCTGATCCCACCATGTGGATTTCATGAAGCCCTTTGCTTCTTGGCATCATGTCTCCCTTCCTGTCGACATCGACACAATTTCTAGAAGGGCGACAATATCTTGACTCTCATTACCTTCACAATGAGGTGTCTCGGATGACACAGAGAGAACCATCATTGCTCTCTGCTGTCATTGGCCCCCATGACATTCAACTTCAACACCTTATCATGTTGTAGTGGGTCTTACTTTGCGACTATTGCAATTGTTTTTATTTTTCGAAGACCTCTGAAATTTGATAGGATATCAATGCTTACATATCATCGACACTTCTTATATGTGTCATTGCCTCTTTTCAAAGTTTGTTCATAGTCTAAATGGTCCTCTGCTATTATCAACATGCCCCCGAGGGTGCTGCAGTCGTCTACACCAACACACAACTTCGGTTACTGTATTCCACATTTTCGAGTTACATGACATGAGCATGGGGCATGCCCACCTCGTTTGTACACATTTTTATTTTTCCACACCTTGCAAAAGGTTTGGGTCCTACAGGCTCCCCTCTCCCTATAATGGGTCGCTCTTGAAATCCCCCTCAATAGTCTTTCCTACAAAGGTACTCTCATTAGAATAAACATTGATGTATTTCGGCTATACGTATGCTCCTAACCTCACACATCAGGGATCATCTGTTATCACTAGAATTTCGTCCGCAAATGGTTACAACAATCCAACATCTTCAAAACACCCATTAGTTCATCCATGGCCCAGAAAATTCATTTCCAAAGGGCCAAAACTATACAACTGGTTAAAAAATTAGCATGCGCCAAGGATACAAAGGTAGCACATGCACATGCGATAGTCGAATAACGTCGGAAAAGCGCATATGCGCCCGATACACGAATGTGGATGCAAAAATCTGCGCACACCTTAGAACGATGCATTTATGATTTTGGTTAGCCTTCCACCCACTTCTAGTTCATCTCCCAAGTCAATTTGACACCCAAATCCGAGATGAATCCGAGTGGGGGGCTTGTCAAAGACCTAAGGGTGCCCTAAAGAGACCCTTGTTCACACCAAAGACTAGTTGAATAATGCCTCAAAACTTTGCTATAAAAAGAGGCCATGGGTGCACTATATTTTCAAGGAATTCATTTGTATTGTTATGCTGCCTATATTCTCTTGGAGGATCCTCTTTCCTCATCAAGAGCATACAAGCATCATTTCATTTAGCCATTCATATCACCTCTTGAGTGAATGTGATTTTGATTTTTTTCACCATTTCCTTTTAGTTTGTTACTTGTAATAAGAGCTCAATCATTGGGGGTTCAAGAGCCCTCCCTTGGAGGAATAGGAGACCCATAAGTCTCTCTTTCTCTTTGGTGTTTTCCAACTAATACAACTTATAGATTGGTGGCATGAATGGTGTTTAATTTTTGTTCTATTTTTCGTATGCACTCTAGTTTAGTTTCTTTTATTGTTATTAGCTTAGTTCTTTTCTTATTTCTTATGCTTGATGTTTCTAACTCTTGCATTCACTACTGTCTTGTCCAACTAACCCAACTGGACTTGTAAGCATCTTTATTTTTCTCATTTAGGTGACGAAAGGGACGCAACAATGGTGACAATGGATTTCATCATAGGATTTCCCATAACAAGCAAGCAACATGATGCAATCATGGTGGTGGTGGACAAGCTTACTAAAGCTGCCCATTTCATTCCTATGAAGGTTACTCACAAGGAAACTAATGTTGTTGATATTTATATGAGGGAAGTAGAATGCTTGCATGGCATTCCCAAGACAATTTTGTTTGACAGAGACCCAAAGTTTACCTCAAAGTTTTGGAGCAGATTATTCAAGGGGTTCAGAACAAATCTGAACTTCATCACAACCTATCCTCCCGAGTCTGATGGGAAAACAAAAAGGGTGAACCAAGTGATAGAAGACATGCTAAGGATGTATGTGATGGAAAAAAACATATAAATGGGAAGATTATCTACATTTGGTAGAGTTTTCCTACAACAATGGGTATCAATAATCACTGAATATGAGCCTGTTTGAGGCACTTTATGGCATGAAGTGCAACACCCCAGTAAGTTGGGGCAACCTAGTTGATAGGGAAGTGGTTGGGCCAGATTTGCTCAAGGAAATGGAAGAGAAAATGCTGAAGATTAAACATAATTTGAAGGCTGCCCAAGACATGAAGAAAAGATATGATGATAAGAACAAAACTCACAAGGAATTTAAAGTGGGTGATCATGTTTTCTTGAAGGTGAAATCCAACAAAAGTTCCATGAAGTTGGGAAACTGTTCCAAGTTCATAGCCATATATTGTGGGGTGTTTTAAATCCTAGAGATGATTGGTCTCGTAGCTTATATGCTTGCATTACTTGCATCTATGTCTATACATAAGGTATTTCATGTGTCTTTTTTAAGAAATATATAATTGATGCTAATCATGTTATTGATTGGAATGTGATTCAGGTGGAGCACGAAAGAGTTTTTCAAGTGCATATAGTACACATTTTGGACCAGAAAATCAAACAACTCCAGAATCGAGCCATAAGGCTTGTAAAGGTCCAATGGACCTAGTACGGTCCTGAGAATGCAACATGGGAGCATGAAGATGCTATGCGGGAAGAATACACACATCTTTTTGAAGATTTTGGAGGTCTTGCTGATATTATGTAAATGAGTTGCACTGAGGACAATGCAAAAATAAGGGGAGGGTATTGTAATACCCCAAGGTCAAGTCCATGATAAATGTAATGATGTTTGTAGGATGATTAGCCAAGTAATTATAAGTTGTAGGCTTATGTGTTTATTACACCGGAGAGCCTAGATGCAAAGGGCAGTGGGCTTGATTTTTGTATATGTAACTATGCAGATTATTAATAAAATACATCACTATGTGTAAATTGACCACAAAGAAAGATTTATTGGGGACTAAGCTCCATTGGGTAGGGATTGGGATGGGGTAGAAAGGATAGGAAAGAGGGGATAATATTGAGGGCTTAACCCAAGGGAATATTATAATGTATTCCTGAAAAATACTAAAGTTGGGAAATAAACCCAGTTATCCTAAGTTCCTTTGGGGAGAGGAACAAACTCTAAGTGGAGAGAAGCATGCTCCTGGAGAGCCAAGTGTCACCCAGGATGCATGCATATTTATGTGGGAAGTTCCACCATTGTTGGGGTTCACAAACCATTTTTTCCACCTTCTTGAGTAGTTCTCTATCATCAGGAGACTTTCTCACAATTTTGCAGAGGGACCATTCTCACCATTTTCCTTGCTCGCTCTTAACATTCTGACCGATATCACCATTTAGTTTCCCACGAGTTCATCCTCAGCATTATGGACCTCCCTTGTGCAGTCCACACACGCACTGAACAAACTAGCAACCATAGCCTTTTTCCTCCATTGTAAACCTCTGTAATTGTTGAGTCGTCTTGTTTTCCTTTACCCGATTTTGGTTGTTGTGGATTGAAGAGGCAGGTTGTTAGGCCCATGGTTGAAGAAGCAGGATTTCAGGCCTATGAGAAACTCTCTCCAGGTGGGAGATTTCATTGGGGAAGTGATGTCTCTTGGAGGGAGTCCAACACCAGCTACAAAGCTCTGAGAATTCTTGATCCGACCTGTTGCTGAAGCTCTGGAAGGGAAGTGGAGCAACCGATGGACTGTGGAAAAATGAAGGTGCATATTTCCAAGGTTTGATAGGCATGTGGGGAATGAGAGTCCGTGAGTAGTGGACGTAAGTAGGCTCCTTGGAGATAATCCTTCGAGTTGCACTGTGTAGTTTCCTGTAGCCTCAACCTAGGTCTAGGATTCCTTTGCCCTGGGTGGAGTTTAGTCCCAGCTCGAGGGTGACCCAATACTGAGTGTGATGAGGAGCATGGTCTAAGGCTAGGAGGCTCATGGGAGGCCTACACACAGTTGGTGGTCATCTTTTAAAATATAAGTACCACATCTCTTTTCTCTGTATGATGTGTATCTTGTACATGTGTTATAATGTTGTTAGAATTGTCTGTGTTTATTGCATGTATGTATTATTGTCGCTTCCACATGAACATGGGTATGAGTAGAGTATGGATGTCTGTTTAATTGCATTAGACGAACATACATGTATATATGTGTGAATATCAGATGTTATCTCTATTCTTTTCCTGTTAAGTTTTATATGTGGATATTTCTGCAAAAGAGGTTGTTTCCTCTGTGGCATTGCCCGACCTATTGGGTGGCTGGGGATGGTTACAAAATGGTATCAGAGAAGAAATTTGTTTCATTTGTGGCATTTCCCGACCTATTGGGTGGCTGCAGATGTTACACCATTCCTCTATCCTTTTGTCTTACCCCGTTCTCCATGTTTAATGCATTACCTGATGTCTCACCTGTGATTTTTCATCGCATTTCCTCGCTAAAGATAACACCAAGAACATCATAAAATTTTAAAGTGTTTGAGCCAGAGACAGAGTTACTTATAGCCATGATCAAGCTGTTCCAACTTTCTGGCAATGAGTACAAGATTAAAAGATCCTTGACCTCATCATCAAAGTCCACTTTTACAGAACTTAGCTGATTAGTAACCATATTAAATTCATTTAAATGATCTGCAACAGACCCACATTTTGACATATTCATATTAAATAATCTCTTCATTAGAAATACCTTATTGGACATCGAGGGTTCTTCATACAGTTTAGCCAATGCATCCATCAACTCATTCATTGTCTTTTCTTTCAAAATATTGAAAGCCACCGACATTTCTAGGCTCAACTGTATCGTTCTGAGTGCCTTTCTGTCAAGAACCTCCCATTATTCTTCCTTCATGGCCATCGAATCCTTTGCTATTCCACCCAATGGTAGGAATATATCCTTCTGATATAAATAATATTCCATCTTCATCTTCCATAACTGGTAGTTATGACCGTTAAATTTCTTGACCCTAAACTCTCCATCTTCCTCCATTTCTCCCACTCGAACCACAAACCCTCTTTTCTTGCGAGTTACCTTTCACTCTGATACTAGTTGTTAGGAAAACAGGATCACAGAGCAATAAAAAAAAAAAAAATGCTGAAATAAACACAAAAGATACACAATACAATGGAGACACAGATATATGTGGTTCACCCAGTGTGGGCTACGTCCACCAGAGAAATGGCTAGGTCCTTCCTTTTTATTATCCAATAAATGAAGGGATATAACCTACAACACACCCATTGCTACTTCCTCTTCTTTCTCTCACAGTCTCCTCTCTCAGAATACAATATTCACAATTGATACATAGCCGCAATACATTTCCCTCATAAAAGAGTGTTTCCTTCTAGGGAAAAAAACCCTAACATAATTTCTATCATCATATCTGTGACCTTATAATGAACGGTCCAGATTTACTATGAAATTATAATATACATTTATAAGGCAATTTTTCCCTCGGGGGCTTCTCCCCTGAACCCTCGCTTGGGTCCCACTTACCACCAGACCCCACAGGGGGGGAAATCCCCCCTGTAACCCCCCCCCCCCCACATGGAGGGGTGTACAATATTCATGGGGTATAAACATGACTAAAAAGAAATACCTATGAAATAGGAATATAATCATGCTCCACAACCAACAGTGGCTATCATCAACTTGATCGAACGATGACTTCAACTTCCTCTAGACTTGATGAGGGTAGTCAATTCCACTGAGGTGAAACTGAATCTCCCACGAGATATAGGTTACAATGACCCCCACATCCTTATCCTTCTTGCCATCAACAACAAAATTTTCCTGATGATCTGTTGGATCTAGAATTGCAATCTTTGTGTACTGCCACAGTCCTTTTCTTTTGAACAAGGTTTTCATGTCTATTTCCCAAACCACATAATTTGATCCATTTAAAATAATAAGGTCAATATTCGAATCCATATTTGATATCTAGACACAAATATCTGTTTCAAATTTTCCAATCAACATACCATTGGCCCATAGTCAATAACACAACAAAAATGACTCAACAAGGTTTACAGATAACATGTGAGGTTTTAAACCGTCAACTTTGATACCATGTTGGGGAAATGGGTGGAACTTGTAACAAAACAAATATAGAATTCTATAGATAATCGAAGAGGGAATACATAATTTCAAAGACAAAAGGTGGTGTCTAAAGACACCATTACAACACTTAAGCAAAGAACACTGTCATTAGAACATACCAGTGCATATTGGATCTTGATATCTCCATATGATATCAACTTGATCACTTGATGATAATGACCCAAGGGGTCTACTATTTATAGCCTTAATATCTAACCAACTTCCATAGAATCAAAAAGATATTGTCCACTTGTAACCATCATTTGTTAGAGTTGACTTCATCAAATCCACATTGTTAAGTCATTTCAACAAGGATGCTCAACCGGATTGCCTATGCATCCAACCCCTAGTCGATTGATGGGATGGTTGATCCACTGCCAGACTATCTTCGACTTCTGGTCGACTATTTGATCGACAAGAATGTTGACTACTCGATCGAATAATGTAGAGATCTGGTCAATCACTCGACCAAATGTATCCAGATGTAGGTCAACCACCCAACCAACTGAATCCAAGAGATGTGTGATGAACCATCAATGTTTGATGTTCCAACAATTTCATAACAATTTGTTAATCCGGGGATAACACCAAATCAAGAGAAGGAAAAAGTGAAAATAGGTTGCAATTTGGAAATTGGGGGTGATCACCAAATTAAGACAAGGAAAAAGAAAAAAAGGGAAGGGAGGTCCAAATTTGATAATGGGGTTGATATAAAAATCAATCTTGAAAAGATTTCAACAATTTAGTTAAGTTTGAAATATGGGCTAAAAGAGTTTAAATGCATGAGAAATTTTTCAAGGAGTTCAAAAAAATGATTTGTTGGTAGGCCTGGGGGGGGGATTGTAAGACCAAGACTGATTTTAAAATTGGGACAATGAATAAATGAAGAGAGGGTCCAATTTGGAAATTACTGTTGATTGCCAAATTGAGCCAAGTGAAAGGTTAAAAAGTGAAAAGATGCCTTGGTTTAGTAGTTGGGGTCGATTGCCAAATTGGGTTAAGGGAATTTGGAAAGAGTTAAAAGTTTCAAAGAAAGTAAAGAGCATTGAAACAAAGGGTAAAGTTAAAAAGGGTTCAAACAAAGAGGATATTTTGAAGGGTTTGAAGAGATGATAAGAGGGCCTGATTTGGAAATCGGGAAGGGCTCAATAATCAAAGGAAGGGAAGGGGTTTGATTTTGAAATTATGCCCCATATGAAAATTGGGAAGAAGGAGGATCGAAAAGTAAGTATAAAGAAAACTTTAATTTAAAATCCAAAAAGAAACTCAAAGTTATAATAATAATATAATGAAATTTTAACTCGAACTCAAAATAAAAACTTGAATTCAAAGGTTAATAAATGGGGCCTCGATTTGGAATTCAATGAGGATTTTTGGATTGAGAGATAACCCAAATATGAAGGTAAAGAATGGGCCCAAATTCAGGATAAAATTTTATCTAAAAATAAGGAGGCAAGTCAAGTGACTCAGGAAAGAAAGGGCCATCACAATATATGTGAGTCATGGCGGGAATTCAAGAAAACAATAATGTTGTAGACCTATATACACGAGAAGGATTCCAATTGATATCAGATTCTAAAAATTCAAAGATGAATAATACGATTGTGAATAAATATGAATGGGTTCTAGGCATGGATATTGGAAATTTCCCCTACCTTTGCACGGATATGAAGGCATCCATCAAAGTCAATGTCCTCCAAATCATAACAAATGGAAATAATGGAATATAATTCTTTCCGATGAAAATCATTTCCCACATTCTGACGATGAACCCCAACACTGCCATTACTCATTATCAGATCCTTAAAGTGTTGGTGAACCATTTGGTTATGATTTTCTCTATGACCATAAATCAGAATAGGAAGGCTTAGAGGCTCTATGGCCTCACTCATATGTGAAAATATCTTGCTAAGAACTAGGATGGATAATGAAGTTTCTTTGGCTCAATTGGTGTCGATGAATCAAGATAAGGTGTTAATGGAGATATGGTACTCATAATTTTCAAGGTATAGGTTAGAAGTGAAACTCAATGCTAGAAATGTCTTAGTCTAGCCAACAGGCAAGGATAGGTCATAGAAGAAAACATTGTGGGTGTGCCTGTGGAATCTGGTCATATTGTTGTTATCACGAGGGGTTAGAAACAACTGTAAATGGTGGGAATGACTTGTAATTCATCAAGATACAATCGATGTCTAATGTCTACTAACTATCCCATACGCAGAAATAATGCTCATAGTGGATATTGAGGCCAATTTAAAAATCAAGACATTGATGTTATAACACAAATTGCCACCCTTGATTACATTTGTGAGATGGTTTATTCCATTCCTTAGCTTGACAACCTTAATCCTACTCTCCTTCATCAAAATAATATTAAAAAACACTATCTTTATTGATGTACGCTATTCATCCATGTGAAACCCATGTACATACGCTATTTTCTAGTGTGCAAATTGCGTACACCCCTAATTTTGTGAAAAATAAAAATATTCCGTATCTTTGGGCGGGGTTTACGGGTTTTCCTAGTCCTAAATCCCCAATTTCCCGTACAGAATAGAATGTAACCATATCAACCTATTTATTATGATATATAAGCACCTATGGGGGTGTAAATGAGGGGAGACAATGTTGGTGCAAGAATACGTTGTCAATTTGCAAGCTTCCCTATTCCCTAAATCTCTGAGTAGTATCCCTTGATCTGGAAATTTAATTTCCAATATATCTTCCTCTATCCTATATGATTTTGGGGTGTGTTCCTATACCTTATGGATCATGTGGGAAAGTAATCCATTTTTGAGTTGATTCTTGAAGAGTTCAGTGGAGGAATTCAGGCGATTGGTTTCAAGGCAGTGCCATCAGTCTAAATCAGGTTGCAACTCACCTATTCATGTTGATTAATAAAAGAGTTATATTTCCCTCCAATATATGTGCAATTATGTTTAACTAGTTCTTATATGTTGAATTTTCTTTACATATCTAGATTTACATATTGCATTTATAATTTGATTTGATAACTACCTTGCTACAATATCTACTTGGTTTCTTTTGCAGAATGGTAGATACAAAGGTACGAAGCAAGTCAAAGATTGAGAGCAAGGATCTTCACCAAACGTTTGGATACGAGGTACATGATCCTTATTTCTCTCTTTCAAGTAATCATTTCTAT
>SNQJ01S0036744.1:48071-69890 GCA_010110895.2 Picea sitchensis
CAGTTATGTATATAAGCTTGAAAATTTTCTTATTATTTTCTGATTCTTTCATGATTATTATTTAATGTTTTGCTAATAACTTAACATGCATAGATATACAATATTTTTTCAATCACAAAGAATACACAAAGACACTTATTTTCATGAGGAAACCCATAAAGGGTGAAAACCTCTTCTTTTTAGGATGCCAATCAAGCTCCAACTTTCATGTACATCATAGTCTTTGAGATCCAACTCAAATATGAGGCTCCAACCTCTGATAGAAAGCTACAACTTGCAGAGAGCATCAACTCTCAGATTTATCTATCACCAACTATATGGAAGCACCAACTCCCAGGTTTCTCTAGCACCCACTAGATGGAAGCACCAACTCCTAGAATATCTTCTAGAACCAACTAGAATTTAGAGGATTGCAATCCTCCCTAGAACCACCCTAACACCACCCTAACACCCTGATTGAATATTACAAAACTTTACTTACTTGCTTTGTCTCTGATATGGTCTATTACAGCTCCATGTCTCCTCTGCCTCCTTCAACTTCTATGCTTAGTTTTGTTTCTATGCTCTACTCTTTCTCCTCCTACACACAACTACACTCTGTTCATCTCCTCTTCTTCCTTTTATGCTCTTTTCTCCCTTTGCATACTATGCACTACACCTATGATAAATCTTCAGCTCATCCACACCGTCTTCTTCTACCCACCTTCATAGAATTTGAAAGCGCTCTCTCTCTTCTTTGTTTTGCGTCTCTATGTCACGCTAAGACCTCTGGTTGATCATCTCCCACTACACTTTGTCTTCTCTTGTGATTATGCTGAGTTTGTTCTTCATCATTGGTCGTTATCCTGAGATTCTTTGGCTTCTCTGGTAGTTACAGTCTTCGACACTTTTCCATCTGTCAACTGTCTCTATGATGAATCTTCATTCCATTGGTAGTTACCTCGAGACTCTTCAGATCCTCTGGCGATCATCCTGAAGCTCTTCGAATTCTCTGGGAGATACAATCAGTCCATTCTGGAAGTTACAGAGAGAACCTCTATGTGTTCATCCCTTTGGCACCTTTTCCCTTCCTGAGAAAAATTCACAGTGGGTGCTAGATTTTTTGGCTAAGACCCTTCCTCTCCACGTGACCATTGGATGTGACCACAAGCCTGACAAAAAGGCTCTTCACGACTCATGACTTCAGGTATTTGGCTATGGGAAAACCCGATACTCCCGATTCCTGACTTCCAAATCGACAAATCCTTTAGGCGATAACTCCTCCTGCTAGGTCCCTTCGACTGTGACATTGGGCTATGACCTAGGCCCGACTACTAAGCACTTCACCTCTTTGGAGGTTATCTACCCCCATTATCCCAAACTCCAAACCCTCAAACTTCGCTTGTGTCAGATTGACGGTCCAAATCTCTCCTTCCAACCAATGGTTGAGATCAAATCACGAACTCCGACTTCGCAAATTATTGCTTCTCCTATCTCTGATTTCCCGATCTGTGAGTTAACGAAGTGATGATATCTCACCACGTGTCCTCTCTTAATGGACGGTCAAGATTTACCTTGTGATCTTGTAAGAATTTATAAGTTTCAAAGGCCTCGACCTTTGATCCTTCTGCGAGTCCTGATGACTTTGGGTCTCGTCTGCGTTTTTGAAAATGCTGTATCTCTTGAGATTTGGCAATGAATTTAACCTCGGCCCTGGCACACACTTGCGCTTTGCATGCAACTCTGCACTATTCTTCCTGAGCTTCGGGAATTGGAATAAGTTTGACTCTTGTGAACTCTTTGCACTATCTCTTTTGAGCTTCTCGAACTTGTTCAGTCTCTAAGGGACTCGACCCTTCTGCGTCTTCCTAAAAGAGTTCTGGTGCCTGCTTGGCACGTTCTGCGCTCGACCTTCTGAGCTTACTAAATTGAAACAAGTTCTCCTTGCTGCCAATATGCCATCGTCACTGCTGTTCTTGCCATCAATGACAAGCACACTCTTCCTGTAAATGTGACAACAATTTATTCATTGATTTGTATGTTGAAGGATAGGTTTAGTCTTTTAGATATGGTTGTGATATGTTGTGACATAGACCCAAGGTCATAGGGTTAAAATCTCGTAACAAAATTGGCGACCATACTGAGGAGATTTTTCTCCTAGTTTGGGTCGATCTAAGGGATCTTGTGATTTCTTGTTTTTCTTCTTTTTTGGGCTTGTTGTCAAGCATTTCCTACTTCAGAAGTCATGTCCAGTTTCTATAAGCTTCCTGGATTTTTGCAATTTCTCTTTTGTTTTTGTTTTTGTGGAGGTATACATGCTTTGCCTTTGTATGAACCACATATATATGCAATTCAATTTAGTTACAATTGCGTATGTACATTATTCATAGTGTACATAGTTATGTACACTTTTGAAAAGTTGCTCTTAGGGCCATTTTTTTTATGTCTAGGAAGATCTGGGTTGGATGTTCATCATTTCCTGAACCTTCTCTCATTGGTTTTTGTCTTTAAATGTTATATCAAGTCTCTGCAAAGTTGAAATTTTGATCAAAAGTTATTTCTCTTTGATTGGTTAATCTTTTTGTATATAAGGTTTTTAGGTGGGTTGGAAGGTTAGTCTTTGTGTGGCTAGATCATACTTCGAGCCCATTGTTGTGTTTCAATGATCTTAGATCGCCTTATTTTTTCCTCCTTTCCTCCTTTCCTTTGTTCATAAAAATAAAATAAAAAATTGCATTGCAGTTGCATTTTATTTCTTTTTAGTAACAAAAAAAAATAATATCTTGGTTGATGATTGTTTCTTCTCTTTTTCCCTTGCCTTTTAAGTTTTTCAAGAAAATAACTAATTTTCTAGCACTGAGGTCTTTCTTGCATTTTTTTTTTTGAAAATTTGTTGTTTTTGGTTTTGAGTAGCCTTTTACAAAAGAAAATAATCTTGTTTGCAAAGTTATTTTATAATATTTTTTGAATTTATTGTAGAATGACAATGTAGTTTGCATTGACATTCAAAATAAAAGACAAGTTTTAGGCTAATATTTCAAAGTAATATTAGATATTTCATACAAACAAAAAATATATCTTTCTCCATTTTGAAAAGCTCGTAAAAGAAGTGTATTTCACCTTTTCATTTTAGGGACAAGTTTGTTTATTAAGCACATTTTTATTAAATATTTTTCTTCTTGAGTCATACAAAAATCATGATTTTCATTCTCGTTCCCTTGAGTAAAAAATCCAACTAAAATTAATGCTTAATCTAAAAATCATTAGAATTTTTCTTTTAGGGTCCACTAACTAGTTCAGGCTAGAGCCTTGGATTAGGCTGGAGAGGTAACCCTCCAAGGCCATAAAAATAAGCATAGGAGTCCGTGATAGGGAGTGAAAATCCAATTGTCATATAGGTAGAGCTAGGATTCTCCTCTAGCACATAATATAAACATGCGGTCGCGTGAAGAAGAGTAGAGGACATAAACCCTATGAAACTCGACCAAGTGTAGTGGATTGAGCGTATTTGGAGTTTTTTTCCTGAAGTGACACTGACTCATATGACGCCAGTCCTTTGATAACTTTGAACCCAATTGAAGCTTTCCTGAAGTGACACTGAATCATCCAACGCCAGTCCTCTACGAATTTTGGACTCAGTTGAATTTTTCCTAAAGTGACACTAGCCTTATTAACATCAATCCTCTGGAAGCTTTGTACTTACTTTGATATTTTCTAAAGTGACACTGGCCCTTTTGTTGATAGTCCTTTGGAAGCTTCTGGCATAGTTTGAGATTTTCTAAAGTGACATTGACCCTTTTATAGATAGTCCTCTAGAAGATCTTCAAACTTAGTTATCCTACCCATACACTCCATCCCAATTGTTGAATGTACCCCTTGGAGGCCGACTGGGATTTGGCGACTTTAGTGACCTATCATTAGGTTGACACACAAGGTGAATGTGAGGGGTGTATCATGGTACCTGAGACAAAATTTGCATCACACTATCGGTACCATTGGGGGGTTTCATCACAAAGCCTTGATAGTTGATCGAGGAAGGGATATTAGCTGAAGGTCAGGGTAAATTTTCTCCTAGCCATTTTTTTGCCTTTGTGAGTTCTTTGGATGATGAGGCTTCATCTCCCTAGGTCGAAAGCATTCAAAAAGGTAGTTTTCTTGGTTTCTATCCCTTTTTAGGATTTTAGTTGGATGCTATGTGTTTTTATTTTGACCTTTACTAAATCTATTGGGAGCTACCTTAAATCGTTGATTCAAAGTGGACGACCAATTGTTTCACCATTCTCAAAGGGTTTAAGGCCTTTCGCCAGAAAGGGTGGAGCCACCACTGTCTCTGCAAAGGATGTTGTCGTGTTCTAATCCTTTTTATTATGCTGGAGGGAACATGAGTGGAGTTTTCATTTTACTGGTTTTGAAAATTCTGGGTTTTATCAAAATCTAGGTTAGTTTATGATCTCTTCCTGGAAACTTGGTGCCAATTTCAATCCAAGTCCTTCTTTTCAGGATGATATTCAATCGAGGTTTGTTAACCCTTTAGTTCCTGGCTCCATATCACATCCTAGGCTACTCTTTCTGGAAACCCTTCATCTGCTAGGTTTGCCAAAATTGATGAACGATCCGATTCTTCATAACCATAGTTGGCCTATGGTCCCTACCAAAATACCTTTTTATATACCAAAATTTGAGGTAGAGTGGTGAAGAACCAAGAGATCATGTAGCAACGTTTCATTTGTGGTGCTCTTCTAATTCATTTAACTATGAATCTATCCAATTACGATTATTCCAATGCACCCTCACTGGGAGTGTTGCTAAATGGTATATAGAACTAGAGGGGTCAAAGTTTGGAACTTTTAGTGATTTGGCCATGGTATTTATTAATCATTTCCAACTCCCTGTCCGATATGATGCTGGCACAAAACGTTTGGTTAATTTTGTTCAAGATAAATCCACTCACATTTCTGATCACATTTAGAAATGGAGGAGAGAAAAGTGTTTGATTAAGGCGACAATCCCTCCTGAATTTATTTTGGAATGGTTTCTGAAGTCATTGCTCTCTTATATTTCTAAGGATGTCAAGACTTTAGGAGTGTTTGCAAAGGAACAAATTATATTTAGAGACATTTTTTTAGAGATAATTTACTTTCAATCAGACATGCTCTATATGATAATTCTAGATGCACCATGATAAACTCTTGAAATGAATAAATTGAAATTTGGACCACATTCTGATGGTATTGTTGGTTCATTGCAAAGAAAATCTACAAATTTGGTTTCTAACTAGATACAACAATTTTCCATTCAACAAACTATGGCTGGTCAAGCCTCTAGTTTTACCACCCCCACAACCCCGTCCTTGGATGTACATAGTGTGATTTCGACGACTCCAAAAGGTTTTCAACAACTCGAAGGGAAAAATAAAGGCAAGGGAAAAGAAGGTGGTGGGGGTAATGATAAAAAGGTTGGTAACAATGTTGAGGGGAAAATAATGAAAATAATAAGGTGAAATTCCCACGCAAGATTTGTAAAGGATATCATATGAATCATCTGTGCCCCAAAATAGAGGAATCCCATTGCTTGTTAACAAAACAACAACCTATTGTGTTGACTAACATGTTCCTGCAAGGCCATAATTTAATGAAGGGTCCTTCCTCGATACCTAATGCGGATGGGGGAAGTCAAGGTACCCCAACACAAGAATCATGAATATCTAATGTCTATATGGTGAAGTCAGATCTTCATTTGCAAACTATATCTCATGATTATAGGAATCCTTAGTTTGTGAAGAAGGATAAAGAGTCACCAGAACTGTCAAAATATCTCCATATAGAGAACTGATGGGAGACCCAATGCTTTGCATACCGAAAGGTGTTTACAAGTGGTCATTGCACAATCTATGCTAGAGCAACTCAAAATTATTTTTTTGTTGAATATTTGGCCCAACCACCATGTGCTATGTACGCCTTGGAAGTTGTCCAAAGTTTCCCATTGTAGCGAAATGCATTGTTGTCTTCTCTTTGGGATTTTTAATCCTCTAACTCATTATCCATAATGTTTGAACCTTCTAACTTCAAGCCTCGTCTTCCATATCATGTCACATTTTATATTGTATTGGTTTACACTAAAAAGTCTTTTTCAAAAATATCTTTCGCACTGTTGTGGATGAAGGCGCTTCGACGTGTGTCATATTGTTATCATGTTGGTGAGATATTGTCTCACCTAAGTTAGCTCCATATCCTACATTTCTTATGATATTCGATGGTCATTCATTTAGGACACATGGGATTATCCTTTCTTTCCCCATCCAGTTAGAAGGAAAAACCATGTGTGTCTAAGTAGAAGTGGTCGATGCACCTCTCGACTATAACCTACTGCTAGGAAGAAGTTGGACATACACAATGAAAACTGTAGTTTCCGTAGTTTTTCGAGTGCTATGTTTCCCTCATGAAGAGAGGATTGTCACTATTGATTATATGTCTGTCGCTAGTGCAAATTTTGCAACATCACCAGTCTTTTTGATTCCATTGAGTTAAAATTCACAGCGGGAAACCGCGAATTGGGGTGTCGGGATGTATCCTTCCCTGATGGGTACTTTTGATTTTATAGCACCATCATTAGACTTAATTCCATATTGAGTGTTCCTAGATGGTCTATGCTAAACGTTGATATATTTCAAGTTAGATCGTTTCAAAATTCTTACTTTGAAGATCTGTGGACTCTACCTTCCCCATTGAATTCGGGGGATAGTTTGGAACATGCCAAAATGGAAATTCCATTGTCTACAACAATGATAACTTATCAAGACATTCCACAAGTTACTTCAAGTGAAGATCCATCTCCTACCTTGACAGAGGAAGTGGATCCTATTTTAGAGCTTGTATGGGCCCTTAATTCTTCCAACTTTCATGATTGCTCGGAAATCGTTCTTCCTTCAGATGAGGCAATCTTGTAGGCTATGACATGTCCTGAATGGACTTGGGAAGAATTACAACATAGGTCTTATTTCCAACTTCATGACCTAAGTCATGTAGAGAGTGGAGAATTTCAATCAACTGTGGTTGGAGATGTTGATCATCCAATGAACCATTTGGTGATGCATGGCATATATGATGAAGGGAACATGGAAAATATTCCAGAGATCATTTTGATCAATATCTCAAAGACACTTGATGTTGTGGGAAATGTTTTTATCAGGGAAGACTATTCTACAAAATAAATTCGTGTATATACAATCCTTTTTAAGGAGTTCCACAACATTTTCACCTGGTGTTATGAGGAAATGCCAGGTATAGATCCTTGGATTGTTAATCACTAGATTTTAACTTATGCAAATGCTAAACATGTTCGACAGAAATTGCAACCAGTGAACCATAAGAAAGAAACAATAGTTAAGGATGAGGTAGAAAAATTGCTTAAAGGAGGCTTTATCTATCCAATCCCGTTGACAAAATGGCTATCCAACCCCATTTCGGTAGAAAAGAGGTAGGGCAACATTCAAGTTTGTATGGATTTCCATGATTTAAATAATTCTTGTCCTAAAGATAACTTTCCTATGCCATTTATAGATCAAATCATTGATCTATAAATACAAGAAAATGTCGTTTGGCCTAAAAACGTTGGAGATACTTTTTAGTGGGCCATGATTTTTAGTTTCCATGATGTCAAAAACATAGTGGAGACCTATATAGATGATCTTACAACTCATTCTTGCAAGAGGGCAAAAAATCTGTTACAACTCTTCCTTGTCTTTGAAACATGCCACCATTATCGAATTCGTTTGAATCCCCACAAATGCATCTTTTATGTCACTTCGAGGCATATATTGGGGTTTATTGTTTCAAACAAAAGGATCATGGTTGAAACTTTGAAGGTTGAGGAAATAATACAATTTCCTCCCCTGTTCACCATGCATTAACTTCAGAGCCTACAAGGAAAGGAACATTTTCTTCGGTGTTTTATACAAAACTATGCTGATATCACTAAAGGATTTATGCGCCTTTTGAAAAAGGGTGTCTCATTTTTCTGGGATGATTTAGTGCAATGTTCATTCGATGCGTTGAAGATATCTCTAGTCTTTACAGTTATGAGGAAAATCACTCTATGGCATGGGGAAAACCACAACATACAGAGATGACTATAGAAATCAACTCTAATCTCAAGTATTCTATGCAAACAAACATGCTAACATGAAAAGATAAAGAGACTACCTCGTTCGGATGTTCAATGAAGTCCACCGTTGAGCACTCGACTCAGAGCTATATACCTACAACTTGTCCTCAACAACCAAGATACACATGAATATGGTGATAATATATAAATTTAGCACATATAATAGCATAATCCATCAATATTCATAACAAATATGCCCATGGAATAACGATTCAAATATTTGCAAGACATTAATTGGACGAGAAAAGAGTATTTCTATTGAAATATGATCAACATAAGTGTATGAATGACAAAATTCCATGTCAGCATGTATCGAAACTGAGAAAATAAGTCCCTTCCAGCTGGGCCTCCACCACTTCAATCCTCCACTAAAGGCAAGCTCATATAAGAGAGACAATGAGGTTCTCCATCAAAGAGGGAAGAGCTTGGGAGATGAACAATGTGCTCAAAATTTAAAGGACAAAGGGATGTAGAATCAATATGAAGTGAATAATTTCTCCAGAGTAACTTAGCTCTCAAAAGTTGAATTCTTCTCCTTCTCCATAGCTTGGATATGACCCATTTATAGCCTTCAAATCAAACTAAAGGTCCAAGTCAGAACGTTTCCAGTATATGGAAGGTCAAGGATCATGGATATCATGACGTGACATGGAAACCCAACACCATTTTTTAATTTTGGGCACGAAAATCAATGTACACGGGTTGTAATGGTGCAACCCGTGTATACAAATGTTGTATAGTTGTTAGGGCGAATATATGTGGAAAAATATTATTTTTAGCTTTGGTAATTTCAAAAAAGGGACTTCAAGTCTACATAGGGAAATGGAAAAGGCCTTCTGAGCAAGTTTCATGGGGTGAGGAAAATATTGCTATAACATATGCCCCCTAATGTGTGAATTTAGAGGAGTATTTACGATGGACAAAATACATTATAATTCCCAGAAGTGGAGTAGTGGAGACCCAACTGGATGAACTAGTTGCTCATAAGAATATTACAGTTCATAATGACTTTGTACACATGGCTACCAATTTGAATTACATTGCAGATCCGTGTGGAAATATACCAAACAGTTGTTCATGGCCATGAATAGGAAATACAAAGTAGATACATGCCATAGGATATCAGAGTCACGAAAAATACCCAGTGAAATCCATTATCAAAATCAATCTTAAGATATCTGTATACAATGGAGTACAATCTAATCTCCCACGATCACCAAAGTCATATAGGTACTGGTTCAATGAATGATAGAAACAACTCATGAATGCTGCAACTATAAAATGATGTCTTTGAGTCTTCTACATGATCTGCCAAAGGTGCGAGTCTACATCATGTGAATAGAGGAGATGAGGTTGAGCATAATGAGACTTCATTTGATTACCGGTCATTAAGGTATACTGTTAACAAACACGAGACAACCTACTGATAATGAAAGTAGGTATCAAGGCACTGAGTACATTCTTACAAGTGTGAATAAAGGTGTTGATCTCGAACACTTGAAGAATCCACTGATCAAGAGACATTGATGTATTCCTAACCGTTGATGGCGAGAGAACTTGCCACTGATGACTGCAAGACTCTTGGTACTCATAGGACTCTAGGCCTCATTTTTAGGATAGATGAGATGAAGTCAATGGAAGGAGACCCAATGAAAGGAGAGAGTTAAGGAATCTCTCATCATTCAACATGAGGTGCAAAGAAATAGCTCGATGATTTGGAGTAACTTAGATGAAGATGATGTTCATGAACCAACGACCCTGTGCATATATTGCATGCACCAGATGAAAGTAGTGCATGAAAGAGACCCTCTGAATAGCAACCAATAAGGAAGACTACCGACAAAGGTGAGGAAACCACCAATAGGGTTAATGTCATCCAATACATTGTACAAATCCCAATGTGTGAATAGATTTCTTTCTATCGAACACAAGAGAAACCCCCTAGTTGACGACCAATGAGGAGATGTCAACTGTTGTGTTGAAGGTTACCTACCCATAATGAAAGTAGGACCAGGATGCATGGTAGGACTTCAAATTCATGTAACTTTGAGACACACTGAGGGTATGGCCAACATGCAAAGTCAAGAGATATGAAAAATGGATGACACATGCTTATAGACATCCTTTGAACAAGAGAATGATACATATGGAGGAATCCGACAACATAGACTTGATAATGAAACTTTGTGATGCAAGAGGCACCAATCAAACTCTCCATAGGGACTGGAAGAGTAACTAGTTGGAGGAGTAAACTCTAAGTAATGAGATCAACTTCCTAATTTCATGCTAAACCCAATATTTGGATGACAAATGGACTCAAAAATTTGTGCTCTATTCAAAGGTGACATGACTGTTGAAAACATGAAATAATATTCTTTTCCCACCTGACTTTTTTTGTTTTTTCATAGAAAAATGAATGCTATGATACAGAGGAGGAAAAGAGTGTCACGAGTAAGAAATTAGTTCCAACAATGGAACATCCCTATGCTCAATGCAAGGAGGTGCATGTAGGATATGAACAATCAAGGGAATGTTTCCTCTTAGGGTATCAGGTGTCAAGCTACAAATGATATAAACAAGGCTCTGCTTGTCTAGTGATGCAAACTGTTGAGGTAATAGGCTTATAATGAGAGAAAGAGAACCCGAAATAGACTCAATACTGCAAGTAGGATAATGGAATGCAATTAAAACTTAACGCCAAAGAATGTCCTTTTTCAAAAATTTAGTCCCCTAGGCCTGAAAAAGTATAAAAAAATACCCAGAAGAAATCTTCTAGCCAATAGTGACTATAGTATTCCTTTTTCAAAATTTGCCTCCTTGGTCTGAAAAAGGGTTAAACTTACACCAAATAAACATCCTTTCAAATCCAATTAATGAGTGTGAAAGAGACAAGTTCACTCGACAATATTTTCTCTTTTTTATAGAGTCAGAAAAGAGATTAACTAAGACTCAGGAATGGTATTCTAAGAATCATTTCATGGGGGAGGCCAGGGCTCCCATGTAGGACTTCTATCAAAAGTTAGCAAATCCCAGATAGCTGAAAAAAGCTTGGGAAAACCCAAATCTATCCAAGTCGAGGAGGATAAAATACTTGCAAAGGTTACCTTATTTACAATATATCGAAGAATGCCTCTTATCTGGAAGGGTGTAGAAGAAGGAAGTCGAGGCTCTATAAGATCATTCCAATCAAAGGAAACCACCCTATGACTTGGAGGGAGTGTATTTAGAGAGAGTGGAATGTTCCCTTTTTCAAGAGGTACAAAACTATAAATTCTAAGGACATGGTCAAAAGATGCATCACCCTCGAAAATAAGAGTGGGATTGACCGAAGATTGCATTGGCAATGTCACTTCCTTAGATTTGTCACTTTCCAAGAGAAGAGTGGGATCGACTGAAGATTGCATCAAAATGACCACTTCTTCAACCATTGGTTGAATAGGATGCAATACAACAAGATCAAGAGACACATCACCCCCAAAAACATGAGTGGTGTCGGTCGAATATTGCATCGACATAACTGCTGGTTGAACATGATGCAAGACAACATGGTTAAGAGAGGCATCACCCCCAAAAATATGAGTGGTGTCAGCCGAATATTGCATCGACGTGATCACTCTATCAACCAAAGAAGTTTGGGAAACCAAAGACGAATCAGGACTTGAAGGGATGTCAAACAAGGAATGCACTTCTCGTACCACCGCAGTAGTAGGGCACAAACGAGTAAAGTGATCTCCTTTGCAAATCCTACAAAGGAACTTGGGATTATTTCCTATACGTATAGGCTTATCAATCATATGAATGCCCCCAAAATGACTTATAGTGGTTGGAGACATTCTCCCATCATGACTTGCAGAGGTTAGTAGATCATCTCTAACATGACTTGCAGAGGTTGGTGATGATCCCCAACATGACTAGCAGAGGTTAGTGATGTATGTGCAGTGTGACTGGAAATGACTATAGTTTTGCCCCTAGCATGACATGCAATGGTTGGTTGCTGGTCTTCAACATGAATTGCATAGGTTGTTGAACTTTCTCCAACATGACTAGCAGAGGTTGGTGATATAATGCCAGTATGACTTGTAGTGATTGGACTAGTGGCAGTGGTTGTTTGTGGAATTTGAGACCAAGGTTCCGGGAAAGAATGGTTTTGAGAAATTGTGGGCCAAGAAGGGTTCTGGTATACACCATGGCCATGTCCAAAAGGAAAGTATCATCCTCCAAACTGATTCATAAAGGGTTGTAAGGGAATCTTCACCGAGGAAGCCGCTTGTGAAGAGAAAGCGACATGACAAGGGTTACTCATGTGAGGATATATGTTGCCCCCAGACGAAAGAAATTTGTGGAGGGGGTTTCCCATACTAAAAAACTAACTCCCCTCGGATGAGACACTAGAGGACAGATGAAGGCCCACCATGAGAAAAGCATTCATAGGAACTGACACAATGAAAGAAGGATAGATTGAAGGGATGTAATAAGTATAATGACCGCCCATTTGAGCACTTGATCCTGGAAAAGTGAAGATAGGATTGGACCCGTAGGAAGGAATATTCCAACCTCCTATCATAAGAGTTGGTTGAGGGATGTGACTCCCACCAAATTAAAAGGGAGAATAAGGAGGCATCATGCCTCTAGACCCAAAACTAGGATTCACATGAGGTGATGAGACAAAGGATGGCAAGTGTGAAGACATGTCTAGCATACCAAGAGAAAAATGATTAGAGGCCCAAGGTATTGGCTGAGTATCATGATTCGACGTACCACTCAGAAACAAAAATAGAATCATCCCCATGGAATGAGAAAATACCATGGGCCAGGTAGCGCTAACTAAGGGATTCAAGGGGACTCCACTATCCATAATAATGAAAACTCATGAGGAAATACAAAATCCTAAGGCCAACTAACAATCAGAGAGAACACCAAAAATAAACAAAAGGAAAAATGCACACAAACATGATATAGTAGCTAAAAAAGGGCCTCCCTCACTAGAGTAGGTACGCCTCGCTCAAGAGGGCCTTGAGACTCCCTTCAAAATATTGGAGGTATCATAATCAGTTACAAGGACCCTCGTGGGCTTAACAATGCAGTCGGTCAAATCCCCCCGGAGAGGTAATCCTCCATAAAGGATGTGTGTTGTCTGACCCTTATCTGACCCAGGGTACCTACAGAATAATCCCTGAAAGTAACCTATATGACTACTTATGTCAAGCAACTAAAGCCAACACGATATAACCAATGCATAGGTGAACAATCGTAAGTTAGGTACACCGTATGGGTAGGGTAACAAATCTTGAAATCTTGAAAGCACCACCTCTCACAGAGGTAAAGGAACTTGCAAGACCCCAGATACGAATAGATCCCCATAAATATCTCTGACTCTAAGAAGGTATTAGAGGGATATCTCTTCAACCAACTTCTTGTGACCTCATGCTTAAATCCGGTGTGAGAAGAGCCTCATGACATCACCAATTATACAATGGATTTAACCACTCCCTTAGTCAGAAACATATGTTGAGTTTAATAGCCTTGGAGAATTTTACTCACAAAATCCTATTCCAAGGCTCTATCTCTTAAGCTAGTTTGTGTACCCTGAAAAGTAAAATAATTTCTAGTCAATTTTAAATTTATCAACGTTACTTTTAGTGGATTTATTTACTCAAAATATGTGGTCATGAAACTGATGATGTTTTGACTCAACAAGTAATATAAATGAATATGAATATAAAACAAAGTTCTAACTTCAATTCTCAACAAATGATAAGCTTTTGCAAAATGCAACTTTCAATTCAACTCTGCGATTTCAAATAAGATGCAATCTTTCCATACATGTATCAAGATCAATAATAAGATCCCAAAAGATCAAATGCCATAATTAAAAATACATATTTTTTGTATTTTAAATATAAAGAAATGAAAATGAAAGGATTGAACCATAACTTGATATATAGACCCTACTGTAATAAAAAATGGACAAACCAAGCAGGATATCAAGAAGAAAACACCCATCCCAAGATGCAAGGAAAACCAATTAAAAATATGATGAGAAAGAAAAACCGCCCAAAAATTCAACCAAAGAAATGTTTCCTATCACTCTGCAGGCACTCAATAGTTATGACAGAGACCCAAGAAGACTCAACAACCATCAAAACTCACCCAACAAACAAAAAAATCAACAATCAAGAAAAAAGGGATGATGTACGCGTCTGTCTAGGAAACAACTGCATATGTACACGCCTTATAGAACGACAACTCACATATGTACATGCCCTATAGAATGACAACTCACGTATGTACACATTTGTCAAGGGAAAAACCGCGTATGTGTCTTAAAACGCTGCCAGGTTAAGGATAAGGTAATGACCATCCAGAGTCAACCATATTAAAACATGGCTAACTATAGTCATCTAGTTAACCATGACTAACCATGGACTATCATGGTCAACCATAGACAACCATGGTCAACCATAGTAAACTAAAGTCAACCATGGTCAACTATAGCTAAACATGATCTACCATGGAAAACCATTATCAAACATGGCCAAACCATAGTCAACCATGGTCAACCAATGTTGACCATAATGAAACATGGTTATAGATAGTAAAAAATTGTTAAACATAGCCAAACATTATTAACCATAGTCAAACATGATCAACCATGGTTAAATATGATCACCCATGGTCAAACATGGTGAACCATAATCAACCATGGTCAAACATTCTCAACTATAGTCAACTATATTCAATCAAAATCAGCCATGGTGAACCATAGTCAAACATGGTTGAACATAGTCAACCATGGTCAACCGTGATCAACTAAATGTCAACTAAATCGACCATCATCAACCACAACTAATAGTGAAACAAAGTCCACCATGGTTAACTTTGACTCAAAATGAAAAAAAGGCTTTCAAGCAATTGGACGACAAGGAAACTCAAGCTAACAGAGAGAAATCTAAGGAGAAAAACAGTCCAAACCCCAAAAAGAAGATTCTATCCCCAGTATGGTCACCAATTTTGTTACAAGGAAAATCACTCTATGGCACGGGGTAAACCATAACAGATGGAAATGATTGCAAAAATCAACTCTAATTTCAAGTATGCTATGTAAACAAACATGCTAACAGAACAAGATAAAGAGCCTACCTCATCCAGACGTTCGATGAAGTCCACCATTGAGCACTTGACTCAAAGCTATATACCTGCAACTTGTCCTGAACAACCAATATACACAAGCATATGGTGATAATATATAAAGTTAGCACATATAATAGCATAATCCATCAATATTCATAACAAATATTCCCATGGAATAACGATTCAAATATTTGCAAGACATTAATTGGACGAGAAAAGAGTATTTCTATTAAAATATGATCAACAAAAGTGTATGAATGACAAACTTCTGTGTCGGCATGTCTCAGAACCAAGAAAATATATCTCTTCTAGCTGGGCCTCCACCACTTCAATCCTCCACCAAAGGCAAGCTCATATAAGAGAGACAATGAGGTTCTCCATCAAAGAGGGAAGATATTGGGGGATAAATAATGTGTTCAAACTTTAAAGGACAAAGGGATGTAGTCTAAATATGAAGTGAATAATTTCTCTAGAGTAACTGTTATCACTAAAATATCGTCCACAACATTTCACACAAATGGTTACATAAACAAAACAATGCCAACAACAATTAGTTCATCTGCAACACTGAAATGCATTCAAAAGGAAAAAAAACTATACAATTGGGTAAAAAATTGACATGTACAAATTCACCAAAGGAAGCACACGCACAGTGCATGGGACAAAAAATCCCTCAGAGTGCACAATGCACCAAGTGCGTGACTGTGTATGAGAAAATCCACGTACTTATATGAACAACACATTTATGGATCTTGTCGGCCCCTTAACCACTTATGGACAATCTCCCAACATGATTTGACCTTCATATCTGAGTGAAATCTGAATGGGGGGCTGGTCAAGGAATAGAGTGTGCCCTAAAAGGCCCCTTGTTCACACCAAGAACCAATTACATTTTTCCTTGAAGAAATGCTATAAATAAGAGCCATGGGTGAACCAAGAAACCAAGATCTTCATTGTATAGTTATGCTGCAAGAATTCTCCCTTGAGAATCCTCTTTTCTCTTTGGAGCCTTCAAGCATCATTGCAATAGGCCATTCCACTCACCTCTTGAGGGAATATGCATTGATTTTCTTCACCATTTTCCATTTTCTTCCATTGTAAGAAGATCTCTCCATTAGGCAACTCAAGAGCCCTCCCAAGGAGGAAGAAGGGACTCATAAGTCCTCATTTTTCTCTACGGTGTTTTTCCTTCTAATTTATTGATCCATTGGTAGCATTATGTTGGTCATTGGTTGTTTTTTATGGTTCTAAGTTTATCATGCTTTATAACTTTTATTTCTTAGTTGTTTTAGTTTGTTTCTTTGTTTATTACGTGTGTTTGACTTGTTTAACCCACTCACAAAATTCTGTCTTGTCTAGTAGGCTCATCTAGACATGAAAGTGTTGTTGTTTTGCTCACCCAAGTGACAACACCAACACAACAATAACTTTTCTCTCAAAATTTGAATTCTTCTCCTTCTCCACAACTTGGATATGTCCCATCTATAGCCTTCAAATGGAACCGAAGGGCAGAGTCAACATGTTTCTAGTATATGGAAGGTCAAGGATTATGGATCTCATGACGTGACATGGAAACTCGACACCATTTTTTAATTTTGGGCACAAAACCTGATGTACGCGGGATGTAATGGTGCAAATTGCGTATACGCATGCTGTATAGTTGTTAGGGCACATATGTGGAAAAAAAATATTTTTAGCTCTGGGAATTGAAAAAAGGGACTTCAAGTCTACATAGGGAAATGGAAAAGGCCTTTTGAGCAAGTTGCATGGGGTGAGGAAAATCTTGCTATAACATTACCCCCTTGCTTAGTCCTCCAAATTATAACAAATATTTTCTGTTGTATCTAGCAGTAGCTGAATCTACTATTGACATGGTTTTAGTTTAGGAAGATGACAAGCTCAAGGAGCATGTAATCTACTACTTGAGTCATGGCTTGGTTGGTCGTAAACTAAAGTATTCACACATTGAGAGTATATTGTTAGAAACATTCCATGTTGTCAGCTTCTTCGACATTATATTTTACTGTGCAAGGCAACTGTTGTCGCTGGTGTTAATACTTTTCAATAGGTTTTGATTCGGTGATTAATTGGTGGGAAGTACAAAAAATGGATTGTCGTACTTCAGGAGTTTGACTTGGAATTTTCTTCTACGAAATCCAAAAAGTATACAGTCTTTGCTAAATTTATGTAAGAGTTTCCAGCAGTGAATGAGGATAATGAAATTATTGACTCATTTTCGGATGAGCATATATTACTCATCTCTTCATATGATCCTTGGTATGGATATTTTATCATATATCTCCAAAATTTGAAGTGTCCTTCGCATTTTTCGTGAGACGAGAGACGATGAATTCACCACCCGACGAATAATTACCTCATTATTGGAAACCCTTAGAATCATCAATGGGTGGATCCAATTCTCCATCGTTTCTTGAATCATGAGGAAGCAGAGTTGGTTTTGAATGATTTTCATAGTGGATCATGTGGTGGTCATCTATCTGGGTTGGAAACAACCCAAAATATTTTGCGTTCCATATATTTTTGGCAAATGATATTTAAGGATTGCATTGGAGCAGTCAAGAAATGTCACCCTTGCCAAATATTTTCTAAAAATATGTGTGTTGACGCAACCTCGCCCTCTACGGCACGATCGCTCCCACCAGGACCTTCAACAACACGGCCCCAAGAGTTAACAACTCTTCTGACTCCCTCGGAAATATTTTACCCACAGTGCTCTCCTCGGTGATCCCCCTTTCGCCAGTCGGAAAATCGAGTTTCACGGATACGCGAACCTTGTGTGCACCTCCCGTGCAATATGGAACTCCGAATCCCGATCCCCGATGTCAACGGTCAACCCTTCTGAGTATCGGGGATTTCCCTATCGGGAAATCGACAGATGAAAGGCGGCGGTTTACTTACCTTTCAAAACCCCGAACACCGATGTGCGATGCCACGTGTTGTCCTCCGCTCTGTCTCCGTGGGACCCTTCGCAATTCGGGACTTCGCTGTTTCTCCGTGCTCCATTCGACTTTGAAAACGCTGAAGTGCTGAGTCCCGACTCCTCGGGATCTCGTGCCACCTGTCCCTTCGATGATTGACGGCTCCGATTAAATCGGGAAATCGCAACTCGCGATTTCGATGTGCATGCAACTCTTGCACTCACCAACCCCGATATGCCGATGTTCAATGGAAAACGGATTCTCTAGTGTGCCTGTGAGTTAACCCCCTCGCAACTCCTCCACGATCTGACGGTCTGCGGGATTTTGTGACTCTCCACAACAAATTCAAGTCGTCGATTCTCTTCCTCTTGAAGAGTTCTCCACTTCACCACCTGCGTCCCGTGCAACTGAAGCAGAAGTACTATCCCTCCTGAGATTTTACCAACTCGGACTCCTCCAGAGTGTTTGCGCACAGTCCCTGTGCTCAACCTTCAACCACTCTCAACAGTACTTGAAGTCTTCCAGGTTCTGCACTTTCACAGTCACAGCAACCCCTGCCTTTCTTTTCTCAGGCTTGCTACTGAGACTTCAATCCGACCTGCACTTCACCTGCACGGCTCGAATAACCCAACACGATTTTGGTCGACGAGAATAAGAGCTTCACTATTTAACCTCCTCAACGCACTCCATGGGGAGGAATTCGACTGCACTCTATGCAGGAATCTCTTGGTTCGAACAATGAAACAATTTGGAACTTATCCCCTCATTCTCTCAGGTTTCGAAACTGATATGCAATCACATATGCAACATATAGAAGATAATCATAAAAAGAAGCAAGTATGCAACCGCATAATATCAACAACACACAGAGATCAAACACGTCCATGAAATTGAATCAAAGCTTTCCTATTAATTCAATGTCTGTACATGGGGTTTCTTCACAAGCTCCCTGCTCTGCTTTCTCTTGCTTCTGTATGAATGAGAATGATGATAATACAATGATACAATGGAGGGTGCCTATATTCTGTTTTTCCCTCCCGAAAGAAAAACTGTCTAATCTACAGTTAATTCCTATCTAACATCATTAAAACTATTAAATGCCTTCCTATTTGCATTACAATACAAGTGCGCTTCTTATGAATGCTTTCATTCAAACGACGGCACAACAATCTTTTCAAAGTGATTCAAAAATGTATGTGCTGGCACTGTCCAGCTGTATGTTCTTTACTCCACGCGCTGGCTCACTTGATGAAGTCATAGATGCTCCTGCATCATACTCCTCGGCTCAAAAATATTTCATGGGCTCCGGTCCATGAGATCCCGCACACTATGCCCATGTTTCTGGATCACTTCCTCTGTTTCCTAGCTGGCATCCTCCACTGGGTGGTTTTTCCATTTTACCAGGTATTCAAAATATTGCTTTCTCCTGGTTTTCCTGCCAACTCTTTTATCCAGTATGCACTCCATCTGAGGCTTCTGCGCAACTGGAAACTGCTTCTGCCACTGGATCATTGGTTCCTCAACACTTCCAGCTCCTGCATCTTCGGCCTTATATGGGTGTAGGTCCGAGACATTAAATATCGGGGATATACCGATGCCCTCTGGTAACTCAAGTTCATATGCATTCTCCCCGAATTTCTTCAGGACTCTGCACGGTTCGATCTTCTTCATCTTGAGCTTGTTGTATGTTCCCCTCGGGAACCTTTCTCTTCTCAAGTGCGCTAGAACCGTGTCCCCAATTTCAAACTGAAGCTGTCTTTTCCTCTGATCGTCTCTGTGCTTATATTCCTGATTCGATTTCTGCAATCGCTGCTTCACCTGCGTGTGAAGTTCTTGCATTGCTTCAGTGAATTCCTCAGCTCTCGTGCTGCTAGTTTCATCCTGTTCTGACTCCCTGAGTTCAGACACTCCTCTCGGTTGTGTCCCATACAAAATTTGAAACGGGCTCTTACCTGTACTCCGATTCACTGAATCGTTGTACGCAAATTCTGCCTGTGGTAGGATCTGATCCCAACTGCTATGATGCTCCATCACCAGGCTTCTCAACAGATCCCCTAAGCTCCTGTTGACTACTTCCGTCTGCCCATCCGTCTGCAGATGGTAAGCAGAACTGAATGCCAAGTCAGTCGCCAACTTCTTCCATAGCGTCCTCCAAAAGTGACCTATGAACTTGGTATCCCTGTCCGAGACGATGCTTCTCGGAAATCCATGCAATCGCACAATCTCTTTGAAAAACAAGTTGGCGATGTGCGTTGCATCGCTGGTCTTATGACACGGAATAAAATGTGCCATCTTCGAGAACCTATCCACCACCACAAAAATGGAATCAACTCCTCGTTGCATTCTCGGTAATCCTAACACAAAATCCATACTGATCGCCTCCCATGGCCTCTCAGGTATGGGCAATGGCTGATAGAACCCTGTGTTCTGCTTTCGGCCCTTTGCATGTTGACATATTCGACACCTGTCAACAAATCGCTTTACATCAGCGCGCATGCCAGGCCAATAATAAGATTCGCTCAACTTGGCGAATGTTTTGTCATGTCCGAAATGACCTGCTAAGCCTCCACTGTGCTTTTCCTTTACCAAATTCTCTCTCATAGAGCTATCTGGGATACACAATTGATTGCCCCGAAACAACAATCCATCCTGGATTAGGTCGTCTAGACACGGACTCCTATCCCTGAGAACTGGGTTCTCGACTGCCTCGTATGCCTCGCCAAAGTCTGCATCACCTACATACATATCCTTTAAATTTTCAAAACCTAAGGTTTTTACCCTGAATTCCTGCAGCAACAAGCACTTCCTGCTCAAGGCATCAACCACCTTGTTCGCAGTCCCCGCAATATGATTTATCACAAACGTGAAATTCTGCATGTACTCTACCCACTTCGCATGCTTCTGGTTCAACTTCTCCTGTTGACTCACGAACTACAATGCGTGATTATCGCTGTACAAAACGAATTCCTTGGGTATCAAGTAATGCCTCCACTTTTTCAATGCCTGTATAATGGCATAGAACTCCTTATCGTACGTGGAGTATTTCATCTTGGCATCATCCAGCTTCTCGCTGTAATACGCCACAGGTCTGTCATCCTGACTTAAAACTCCTCCAACAGCATACCCACTGGCATCACACTTCACTTGGAAGGTTTTCTGAAAATCTGGTAACACTAACACTGGTTGCTTAGTTATCTTCCGCTTCAACAGATTGAAGCTCTGTTCAGCCTCTGCTGTCCAATGGAAAACCTTATGCCGCTTTCTCACAGTGTCCATCATTGCTGCGCTAATTCCACTAAAATTTCGAATGAATTTTCTGTAGAAGCTTGCCAAACCGTGAAAGCTCCTTACCTCAAAGACATTCCTTGGCGATGGCCAATTCCTGATTACTTCGACTTTCTCAGGATCCATCTTCAATTCATTTGCCGAGATTACAAAGCCCAAATAAATGAGTTCTGTCTGCATGAACGAGCATTTCTTCAAATTGATCAGCAGTTTCTCCTGCTGTAATCTTTTCATCACAATGGCCAAATGCCTCAAGTGTTCAGCCTTGGTCTTGCTGAAAATCAATATGTCGTCCAAGTATACGACCACAAATTTGCCAATG
>SNQJ01S0036744.1:69900-82939 GCA_010110895.2 Picea sitchensis
TCCCTATATTCACCCATTTTAAAATTGACCAAGCATTGCTTTGTAACACATACCTGGTGTCCTTTCTGCAGCCATGTCACTTTGTATGGACTCGGGTGTTTGTTCATTTTCAGTTCTAGCTTCTCCACCATCTCGGTTGAAACGAGATTATCGGTGCTCCCACTGTCCACTATGACCTTGCATTTCCAGCCCTTGGTCTTGCAAGTCGTTCTGAACAGTCGGCATCTTTGAGCTGTGTCCTCCACCTCTTTCTCGGGTTTCAAAAGGACCTTATGCACTGTCAGTGACTTCCCACTTCTAGTGTCTTCATCCTCCACGTCACGCCTCTGCGCCTCAGCGACGTGAGATTTTCCTCTGTCCATCTTCCTATCTGGATAGTCCACGGCTTTATGACTGTCTTTACCACACGTGAAACATGTGATAATTCCTCCTCTGCCTCTTCCTCTACCTCGGGTACAAGGAAATGTATTGGCATCAGCGTAATCTCCTTGCTGATCGGTTTGCTGTCTCCTTGGCTCAACAATTTGCTGTCTCTGCTGTGAGGTTCCACCTCTTTCAACTTTTCCCTGAGGTCTCTTCCAATCCTCCTTGGGTTCTTGAGTTCTTCCTTGGGCAACAACTTTGCCTCTAGGATGGCTTCTGCCTCACCCTCGCTGTCCCTGCTTGCGACTCAGCTTTTCCTCAGCTTTTAGAGCCATCTGGTATGCATCCTCAACTGTACGGATGGTAACCATGCTCAACTCATCCTGAATGTCATACCTGAGACCATTCAGGTATCTTGCTACCTTTTCGTCATCACTCTCTCGATGACCAGCTCGAATGTTGAGCCTGTAAAACTCATCGGTGTACTCCTTCACCGTCATCATCTTCTGTCTCAGGTTCTGCATGCGCCTAAACAGAGTGATCTGGTAATCCATCGGAATAAACTTCGCCTTCATCTTGGCGATCATCCGATCCCAGCTTTTGATCTTCTGTTTGCCTTTGGAACGCCTGTCTGCCTGCAGTTCGTCCCACCATAAGGCTGCATGTCCCTTCAGCTTCGTGACGGCATGCCTTACCTTCTTGTCCTCTTCGATGTCTTCGTAATCGAAGTAGGTGTCGAGTGCTCAGATCCAATCCAGCAACTCTTCTGCGTTTAGACTTCCCTCATAGACGGGAATGTCCATCTTGGTCTTCGAGCTCATCCTCGAAATGGCTCCGATCAACCTCTCTGTCGAGGCATCCTCTGCTGTGACCTCTTCTTGGTCATGTCCAACTTCCTCTTCAACCTCAGAATCGCTGAACTCCGCCATACCAGCTCCACGCCTCTGGGTGGTCTCCATCTCTTCGAGTCTCACCCTGAGATCTCGTATTTGACGTTTCATTTCTGGATTCCCTGCCGGCCTACCCCTTCTTAGGGCATCCCTGTCCTCATGATCAGGTGACTGCCTTTCTCTTCTGGGCGGCATGGCGAATTTCGTTACTGCTCCTCTCTACTATCATAGCAAAGAGAACCCCTTTCCGGGCTCTGATACCACTCTGACGCAAGTCGTGAGTATCAGAGTGCTTTCCTTCTCTCCTTCCCTTCTCTCGCCTGAGATATACAGACAAGATTTCAGGCTCTGATACCACTTTGACGCAAGTTGTGAGTATCAGAGTGCTTTCCTTCTCTCCTTCCCTTCTCTCGCCTGAGATATACAGACAAGATCTTCGGGCTCTGATACCACTCTGACGCAACCCCGCCCTCTACGGCACGATCGCTCCCACCAGGACCTTCAACAACACGGCCTGAAGAGTTAACAACTCTTCTGACTCCCTCAAAAATCTTTTACCCACAGTGCTCTCCTCGGTGATCCCCCTTTCGCCAGTCGGGAAATCGGGTTTCGCAGATACGCGAACCTTGTGTGCACCTCCCGTGCAATATGGAACTCCGAATCCCGATCCCCGATGTCAACGGTCAACCCTTCTGAGTATTAAGGATTTCTCTATCGGGAAATCGGCAGATGAAAGGCGGCGGTTTACTTACCTTTCAAAACCCCGAACGCCGATGTGCGATGCCACGTGTTGTCCTCCACTCTGTCTCCGTGGGACCCTTCGCAATTCGGGACTTCGCTGTTTCTCCGTGCTCCATTCGACTTTGAAAACGCCAAAGTGCCGGGTCCCGACTCCTCGGGATCTCGTGCCACCTGTCCCTTCGATGATCGACGGCTCCGATTAAATCGGGAAATCTCAACTCGCGATTTCGACGTGCATGCAACTCTTGCACTCACCAACCCCGATATGCCGATGTTCGATGGAAAACGGATTCTCTAGAGCACCTGCGAGTTAACCCCCTCGCAACTCCTCCGCGATCTGACGGTCTGCGGGATTTCGTGACTCTCCACAACAAATTCAAGTCGTCGATTCTCTTCCTCTTGAAGAGTTCTCCACTTCACCCCCCGCGTCCCGTGCAAATGAAGCAGAAGTACTATCCCTCCTGAGATTTTACCAACTCGGACTTCTCCAGAGTGTTTGCACACACTCCCTGTGCTCAACCTTCAACCACTCTCAACAGTACTTGAAGTCTTCCAGGTTCTGCACTTTCACAGTCACAACAACCCCTGCCTTTCTTTTCTCAGGCTTGCTACTGAGACTTCAATCCGACCTGCACTTCACCTGCACGGCTCGAATAACCCAACACGATTTTGGTCGACGAGAATAAGAGCTTCACTATTTAACCTCCTCAACGCACTCCATGCAGAGGAATTCGACTGCACTCTATGCATGAATCTCTTGGTTCGAATAGTGAAACAATTTGGAACTTATCCCCTCATTCTCTCAGATTTCAAACCTGATATGCAATCACATATGCAGCATATAGAAGATAAGCATAAAAAGAAGCAAGTATGCAACTGCATAATATCAACAACACACAGAGATCAAACACGTCCATGAAATTGAATCAAAGCTTTCCTATTAATTCAATGTCTGTACATGGGGTTTCTTCACAAGCTCCCTGCTCTGCTTTCTCTCGCTTCTGTATGAATGAGAATGATGATAATACAATGATACAATGGAGGGTGCCTATATTCTGTTTTTCCCTCCCGAAAGCAAAACTGTCTAATCTACAGTTAATTCCTATCTAACAACATTAAAACTATTAAATGCCTTCCTATCTGCATTACAATACAAGTGCGCTTCTTATGAATGCTTTCATTCAAACGACGACGCAACAATCTTTTCAAAGTGATTCAAAAATGTATGTGCTGGCGCTGTCCAGCTGTATGTTCTTTACTCCATGGGTTGGCTCGCTTGATGAAGTCGTAGATGCTCTTGCATCATGTGTGCATCCTACTCCTATGTTTCCCGTCATTAATGTTGGCCCCTTCACCAAGTGGGGCGTTGATTTTATGACATGCCACCTAGTTTCATCTAGGGGGCATCGATATATTATAGTGATTGTTGACTATTTTATGAAGTGGGAAGAGGCCATGTCGACGTTTGCTAATAATGGTGAAACTGCAACACTTTTCATGTTTAACCAGGTGATATCTAGGTTCAATGTTCCAAAAGAGATTATCACTAACCATGGTAGTCACTTTCAGAACCACATGATGTTGGAGTTAGCATCAAAACTAGGTTTTAGGCAGGAGCATTCATCTCCTTACTATCCTCAATAAAATGATCAGGTTGAAGCTATTAATAAATCCTTGAAAAATATTGTGAAAAGAACTATCAACGCGAGAAAATAAAATTGGCAGTTGATGTTATATCCTAATTTGTGGGCCTACCCAACAGTAAAAATTGAAACATGATTTTTTCCTTTTCAACTTGTTCACGAGGTAGAAGTAGTTTTTCCTATTGAATGTGAAATCCCTTTTCTTAAGATAACTATTGAGCTCCTTCCTGACATGACTGAACTTGAAGATATCCTTTTTTAATTAGAACATATTGATGAGAAACACCAAGATGTTTCAATAGCAAATGAGGCACATAAGAAGTGTGTCAAGACTGACTATGATAAATGTGTTCATTTGAGGGTTTTCTCCGAGGGAGACCTTGTTTTGGTCTATGACCAAGACAAGGATTCCTTAGGAGGAGGAAAATTCAACCCTATGTGGCACGGTCCATATGTCATGAAAAGTGTGTTGAATAAAGGAGCTTATGAGTTGGAAGATTACAAGGGAAATTTGTTGTCGGAGCCCAAAAATTGGATCTACCTTAAAAAGTTCTATGCTTGAGCTTCATTGCTCAAGTGCTAGTTATTTTGTAATTATTGTCTATCTCTTGTATATATCTTAGTATAGATTTATTTTTTCATTTTTCCAGCATTATTAATCGTTGTGCTTCTGTTATTTGGAATATGCCGGGGGAGTCGTTAGTCTATATTGGGTTTGAATACAGTTCTAGTCGCCACACTCAGAATCTTGCTTCTGCTTCCTGTGTGATTTATTCACCCACAAACCAGGTAGTTTCCTCTGGAGGTGTTTGTCTAGGAGAAACTACCAATAATGTAGCCGAGTTGGATTCTCAGTTGGTAGTGTCCCAATTGAATGGTCTATACCGTATATGCAATCCAATGTTTCTTCATCGCTTCCCTAGAGTATGTCTTATGGAACGACCATTTGTTTACATTACTTATGTACATGTTCCTAGACAGTCTAATCTAGTAATCAATGTATATGATAACTATATTCTATATTTTCATTTGTCTCATCAATAACATAGGCACACATCATTTACACATGTAAATATCCATAATTTGCAAGTTAATTATAGATACAAATTATATATATATATATATATAGATAGATATATAAGATAATGAGGTCCATAGTTCAAAAGCTAGGCTTCTAGCCCCAAATGTTTATAGATACAAATTTTTTCCCTTGGCACATAAAAGGTATAGGAATGAGATTGATGAGCTCTATCATAAAAAGGTATAATGTTTTCCAAACGTCAGAAAAAGAGGACCCATGTCCGGGGTACACCAACTATCTGACGCTGCAACCCCACTGGTAAATCATCTATGACTTCCATAGGGATGAAAAGTGTCAAGGCCTCCATGTTCCTTTCCACATTCCGAAGTGTCCTAGCTTCCTCATCACTGGCTTGAGATTCACCTCTTCCCTAGCACCTATGCCTTGGGAGGTCAACATGTCTCATGGTCCTTATATCTACACATCCATAGGGTGTATTTTAATAACATGGATCTCACCAAAAAGACATGTTATTTTCTTCTTTTAACATGGTATTTAAAAAATAAAAGTTAAATAACTAAAAAAGATAAAGAGTTTACCTATATCCCCAAACATTGCATCAGGAGGTACCACCATATCTAGGTCCCGGGAGAAGTCAATCCCGACATATGAGTAGTCTTTTATGGTGGGTATTTGTTGTGTTGACCACTCGAAGAAGTCATCACTTAAGGGGTTGAACACTGCTCCCCTTGCTAGTCGCATCTGTAACTCTGTCCATTGGATCAATGCCAACCATGTACTTTAGTGTTCTCTCACATGTGTCATTGGGCTTATGCTCAATACGTTTTCAAAGAACAAGGCATAGATAACACTTTCGAACCCAATTTTTTTGTTCTTCCTTAACCTGTAGTCTATCAACTGTTTTTTCATACAATTGAGCATATCTCCAGTCAAACACTATTGGTCTTAGAAACTTAATGGATTTTTTCATTTGAGATCGTGATGCCTGGTGTAAGGATGTTTATCCTACAATGTGATTCATGGTATACATGATGCTTTTGAGGCTCAAGCTCTTTATGTTTTTGATGGGTCATTTGGAACCCACCTTGACTGTGTCAGCTTCACATTATGTGGCTATATAATATTCTATGGTTAAGCCACCACCTCCTTGGGTTCTCAGGTTCACTACCTCTACTCTTTGAGAGAGGCCTGTAATGAAGTATATATCCTCCATTGTGATTGTCAATGGTTTCCCATCGAGCATAAAGGTCTCTGCATCCATATGCTAGTATTCTATGAGATAGTTCAATAACTATCTTTGTGCTCGCATTTTACTTGTTTGGAAAAATTTATACATACCACATTGACAGAGGGCTTTGATTGCATTGGCATCTTATACCACAACATTATCAATGGCCTCATGTTCACATTCTCTCCACTGACAATACATCCTGCAAAATTTTGAAGAAGAAGGGAGTTAATACATTTTATTTTTCCATTTTGTGAACATATATGCTATTCACAGTTACAACAGTCACGTATATATGTGATTCACTTTAGGTTGAATAGAGTATATACGCGATTCATCCCAAGATGAATCACATAATGCATAATATGGGAGAAAAAGATAAGTGCTCTCCTCACTTTCTCACAAAATTTAAAAACTGAATGGATGAAAATTAAGAGCAGGGTATGAAACTTACTTGGTCTAAGTGGCGAGTGATTTCGTTTCTCCAAGCTCCTAGAATATTCATAGGAAGTTGAAAGGGTTTTCACCAAAAATGTTAACTTTGGTAAATTTTGACAATAATATGGTAAAATGGTGAATTTATTACTATTTAATGTCATTTTTGACCTAATTGCTATAGTTTTGTCTCTTTTTGATTAATTGGACTAATATTTAATGGGCCTTGTAGTGTTTTTCTGGCATTTTAGGTCTTGGAAGTATACTTAAAGTGGTTTTTGACCCTTTTTTTCCGGTTGACTGAATATTTTTCAAGACTCTGGGAAGGTAATGTTTTCGTATAGCTAACACATTTGAATAGGTCTCATCTATGTTGAATTTTTCATTTCAGTTGCAATTTACGCTTTTCCCTAAGGTTGACCCCATAAACTTGCGACACAAACCCATCTAACTTATTTTTGAAATGTTGTTTTGTTGATGGTAGAGCCTATCTTCCATGGGTGCCCTATTTAGACCCCCTTTGTATTTTTTCACCCATGTTGCAAGTTTTCTATTAGGCTCGAGAGTCCTATTTATTCCTCCCATGAATTTGAGTTGAAGCCTCATTACTTATTCTCAATATTTTTCTGGTTAATATCTATGGAACTCCTTCATTTATGTGGTGCTACATCTATCAACATTTTTTGAATTCTTTGGTAAGTATTGTGCTCCTTACTGGCATATAGGGTAGGTTCCATTCCGCTTGCATTATGAATTTTTCCATATTGATCACATATTTTCCCTAGGGTCAACCTCATTCATTGTGACATTATACCTTCAAGTTGCTCTAAAGGTGTCATTTGTGGATGGTATAACTTACCTCTTCATGGATGTCCTAGTTAGCTCCTCACTATCCATTTAGGCACCCATGCTGCAACTTTTCTGTAGGCTCGGAATCCCCGTTTAGTCCTACCATGATTTTTTATTTGTTAATGCCTCTCGTGTCACAAACATATCCCAATTTATAGTCAATGATACCCAAGTCACATAATGTGTCATGCTTTTGTTCAAGGGCATTTTAAGCCCGAGTCAAACATTCTGTAGAAATCATTGACTTTTCGAGTCGACCTTATTGTTTCAGTCAAGTACTTCTTAGTTTCATAAGTATATTTGTATCTCACTCGTGCTAGTATAGAAGGTCCCCATTGAATTTTTGTTGGTGTGTATGCTCTTATCGACTATGACACATTTCTCTGAGAGTATGACCTAGAGTTGCACCTTGGGCCTATTTACATCATTGATAGGCGACCTTGCACTCAACAAATGAAAACACATCATTGGTTGTTGACTGAGAGGTTTCCCTTATGTTCGCCGTCAACAACCATTATCACACATAGGGATTCATTCGACACCTTAGTTTCCATCTGAATCCATTGGTGGATTCCTCGTATTTGAAAGTAGTATTCATCATTGGCTACTATTAAGAGATTCTCTACCATGCGCTATTCCATCTGGTGCATGCCAAAGTTGTACCTCGGTGTGGTACTTACAATCTTTTCATCTGATTGCTTCAAAATATTTGACCTTCTATTACTCCTTATGCTGGATGATGGAGGATGCCTTAATACCTTCCTTCCAATAGATCTCTTCCTATCGACTTCAACACATCTTTCTATGGGACGGGGATACAAGGTCACTTTTAATACATTGGGGCTTGTAGTCATCACTGTCAGGTTCCCTTTCTATTGACAGTAGGAATACATCAATGTCTCCTGATTGGTAGATTCTATCATATGTTTGACATCAACTCCTTTATTCACACCTGTTAGATTGTACTAGGTACCTAGACACTCATCATCATCATCGATGGGTTCTCTCGCGTCTGTTAATGGTATACATCAATGGACGGTAATCAAATGGTGTCTCATTATGTTCGACTTCAACACATATATTCACATAGTGTAGACTCATACCATGGCGGTGAGATTGAAGACTTAGGGCGAAGTATGAGCATCACATATTTTGTGCTCCTACCCGACTTGTATTGATTGTACCACCCTTAGTGACATTGGTACTTGTAGAGGATCAACTTGTTCACTCCTTTGGCTCCAGATATGCTCCGATTTGATTCCGAGACATATCTCCACTGTGTATCCATTTGTGGCTATGATCTACATTTGCATGGATCCATTGTGTATTTTTTCATGGCCATGATTTGTTCTTATATATCACATGGATCCACCATGTATAGTTCTCATGACCATGGACACCAGTTATATTTTATTTCTCATGGATCTACAATGTACTTTATTTGGACGCCATTCTTCTATCACTCCCGAGCATGAGTATGCCCAAATCAGGAAGAGAATACTCTTACTTAATTTCTGTTGTCGGTTCTATTCTTGTATCAACTGTTTGGGTTCCTTCATTTGGAATTACTTCAAAGAATCCTCACCTCTTAGATTTATAATGTATTTCAGCTATCAGTTTCTCCTCTAACCTCACACATTAGGGGGAATTTGTTATAACACAAATCGCCACCCCTGATTGCATTTGTGAGATGGTCTAGTCCATTCCTTAGCTTGCAAACCTTAATCCCACTCTCCTTAATCAAAATGATCTTAAAAAACACTATTTTTGTTGATGTACCCTATTCATCCATTTGCAACTTGCGTACATATGCTATTTTCTAGTGTGCAAATCGCGTACACCCCCAATTTTGTGAAAAATAAAAATATTCTGTATCTTTGGGAGGGGATTACGAGTTTTACCGGTCCTAAGACCCCAATTGCCCGTACAAAACGAAATGTAACCATCTCAACCTATTTATGATGGTATATAAGAAACTATGGGGGTGTAGATGAGGGGAGACAACCTTGGTGCAAGAATATGTTGTCAATTTGCAAGCTTCCCTATTTCTTGAATCTCTTAGTAGTATCCCTTGATTTGAAAATTTCCTTTCCAATATCTCTTCCTCTCTCCTATATGATTATGGGGTGTGTTCCTATCCCTACTGGATCATGTGAGGAAGTAATCCATTGCTGAGTCGATGCTTGAAGAGTTCAGTGGAGGAATTCATGATGTTGGTTTCAAGGCAATGCCATTAGTCAGGATCAAGTTGTAACTCACCTATTCATGTTGATTAATAAATGAGTTCTCTTTCCCTCCAATCTATGTGCAATTATTTTTAACTAGTTCTTATATGCTGATTTTTCTTTACATATCTATATTTACATATTGCATTTATAATTTGATTTGATAACTACTTTGCTGCAACATCTACTTGGTTTCTTTCGCAAGATGGTAAAGACAAAGTTCTAGAGCAAGTCAAAGATCGAGAGCAAGGATCTTCACCAAATGTTTGGATACAAGGTACAAGACCCTTCTTTCTCTCTTCTAAGAAATAATTTCTTTGTTGATTTGTATGTTGGAGGGTAGGTTCAGTATTTTAGATACAATTGTGATGTTTTGTGACATAGACCCAAGGTCATAGGATTAAAATCCCATAACAATTTAAGAAGTGGATAGAGGGTGTGATTCATAAATCATGGTAAATCAACAAAACAATCCAAGGGAAAGGTAAAGAAGTGAAGAGATGGCTTGATTTAGCCATTGGGGTCGATTTCCAAATTGGGTCAAGGGACTTTGACAAGAGTTAAAAGTTTGAAAGAAAATAAAGAACATTCAAGCAAAGGGTAAAGTTAAAAAGGGTGGGGAAAATCAGAAGGGTTTGAAGAGATGATAGGAGGGTCTGATTTAAACATATGGCCCAATTTGGAAATTAGAGAAGGGATCAACAATTATAGGAAGGGAAGGGGCTTGATTTCAAAATTGGGCCCAATATAAAAATTGGGAAGAAGTAGTATCTAAAGGTAAGTAAAAAAAACTTGAATTTAAAATAAAAAAAAGAAACATGGAAGTTATAAGAGGAAGAAAAAAATTGAATTCAAAATAAAAAAGAAAACCTCAAACTTGAAGGTTAATAATTGGGGCCCTAATTTGAAATTTAGAGAGGTTTTCTGAATTTGGATATAACTCAACAACAAAGTTAAAAAATGGGCTCAATTTGAGGATCGAGATTGATCTAGAAATTGGGAGGCAAGTCAAGTGACTCAAGAAAGAAGGGGCCATCACAATTTGAGTGATTCATGGTGGGAATTGATGAAAAAATAATGTTGTAAACTTGCATGCATGAGGAGGATTTGAATTGAGATCATCTTCTAAAAACTTAGAGATGAATATGAATATTTTGAATGAATATGAATGGATTCTAGGCATGGATATTGAAAATTTATCCTACCTTCCCATGGCTATGAAGGTATCCATCGAACTCAATGTCCTATAAATCATATAAAATGCCAATAATGGAGTCCAACTCTCTCCCATGCAAATCATTTTCCGCATTTCAATGATAAACCACAACACTTCCATTACTCATGATCGATCCTTAAAGTGTTGTTCAACCATTCGTTTCTTAGCCGCTCTATGACCACAAATGATAACATGAAGGTCAAGAGGCTCTATTACCTCACTCTTATATGCAATATCTTTTTAAGAACCAAGATGGATCATGAAGTTTCTTTGGTTCCGTTGTTGTTGATGAATCAATATAAGGTGTTAATGGATAGTTGGTACTCATCGCTGACGAGGAAGAGGTTGGAAACATAAATCAATGGTGGAAATGGCTTGGCCTAGCTGATGAGAAGGGATATGCAAGGGAAAGAAACATTGTTGGAATTTCTTTGTCCTCTGGTCCTGTTGTCATCATTGTGAGAGGTCTACAAAATCTATCAATGGTGGGAATGACTTGAAATTCATCAAGGGAAAATCAATGACTAATGTGTTTTGACTATCCCATACGAAAACATTAGGATCATAGTGAAAATCACCTTACACCGTAATTATGTTCAAAAGAATATGGAAGACTTTAGAGAACTATAATTCCACCATAAAGGAGTTTCTATTAGTTTAAAAATATATTTTATTAATCATATTAAAACATTTGGTGGTCTGTTGTTTTCTTCATCAATGATATGACTTTAACTATAATGGCATAGATTTTTCCAAGCATGAAAATCTTCTTCCATCGATATTCCATAATTATGATTGGGGCATGGTATATATTTTGTAATATATTAGTTAATGAAAATATTGATTTGTCGTTGAGATATAGGCTATGCCCTATCTATTTAGGTAGAGTAAAGGGAAGTTATACCTAGTGATCAAGCATAGAGATAAAAATATAAGAAGAAACACATAGAAATAAATAAGAGACAAAATTCTTTAAGAAAGGCCTACAAAGAAATATTTGATTATGTATATTAAAGATAACTTATTCATTTAACTCTTTAGCTGTGATAGGAAAAATTGGTCAATCTTGAAAGATGAATTTTGGCTATGTAATTTTGATAGATTGATTTTTGATAGAGTTAAAAATATAGTATCATTTCAATAAAGTTGGATTATTCCCTCTTGGAACCTAGTGGAAGGATTAGTTTTAAAACTAATATAATATAAGACCTTTAAAAAATAAAAACAATAAAATTGGATTATTCCCTCTTGGAACTTGGTGGAGGGATTAGTTCTAGAACTAACATAATACCTTTAAAAAATAAAAAACAATGACTAATGGCTATCATTGGTTGTGTTCAAGCATGTATATTGAAAATATGTTGAATAATATTTGGCATCTTAAATCTAAATATAGAACTTGGTTGTTTTGATTTTCATCTATGTGAAAATATTCATTGAGTTAAAAATGGAAATATTTTCTTGGTCCATATTGATGTTGACAGGCTTAGATTTAAGACATAGATTGCATTATTTGGGAATCTCATGATTTAATGGCTTTGTTTATGAAAACATCTATATAATTTGTTGTATTGTGTCTTTGCCTAGTTATCTTAGGGATGAATTTACATTCTTTGTAGTCAAATCTTTTCCTCTCAACTTTCTTGGAAGGTAGCCCTTTTAGAGGATAATCTTCCTTAGGTCATTGAATTCCAAGCAACATGGAATCTTGTTCATATTAAAGTTTTATGTTTTCTTTGGAAACAAATAAATGAATGTTTTTTAAAAGGTGTTAGGCATGGCATATACTTCACTTTGTTTAATGGCGCATTGATTTGTATTATTTTACACTAGTCCATCTTTGTCGAATTTCTTTGTCGAATTTCAAAAGATAAAGATGGAGATGTATCATTTTTTCCATATGACAAATTATTGATACAATGCACCTTGTATTTGATTAAGGATCCCATTGTTAACACTTATTTTGATTCGGCTAATACCAACATTTAGATTGCATACACCATCATGTTGGTAAATTTATATGGAAGCACATGAAAGCCCAAGCCACAACAATTGCCCCCTCCTCTTCATTGACTAATAATAAGTTCCCCATTGTACCTCTTTCCATACGTAAGGAAAAGAGAACCCTTTCCATTGCACCTCTTGCCATATGTAAATCAAATATTGGCATTATAACATTTTGAATTCAGGGACACATTCAATATAATATAATTGAATGATAAAGGCCAAAAGAAGTGTCAACTCTATTGTGAAGCCTGAAACCAACTTACTTACACTTATAATATTGAAGGAAATGTCTTCCAATTAAGATAAACAATAAGATAACTATGTGAAATAGGACCAGGTCTTAATTTTATCGAATTATATACATATAACATTTAGACCTTTATATTGATAGATTCATAAA
>SNQJ01S0036745.1:13294-27317 GCA_010110895.2 Picea sitchensis
CCCATGATATTTTACCTCTTTCCTCACTTTATTTTCATTGTATCTTTTGTACTTGGGTACCTAACATGGCCTCGTTGCCGGGACCCAATCTTTATTTTCACCATAGTGATATTTAGGGGGGATGTTGGAGTTACTTCACACACACCTAGGATTTATTTTTCCTAAGTCTATTCCTTTTTTATTATTCATAATTAGTCATTATCCAGTCTCCTATATTTTAGGGGAGAATATTCCACCTGGAGAATATTCTCTTTCATTTGACACTTCAATTTGACTAGTTGAGTTGAGTTTAGATGTTGCATTGGGATCATCACCATGCTAATTCAAAATTGACTTGGTATCATCATCAGAGTGGTGCATTAGCCTTGATTCCCTGATTTAACTCCTCACTACTCTCTGTTCAGTCAGTTAACTGAAGACTAGTTGACTAGTTAACTCAACTAGGTGGTAGTTCACTCCCGTAACTGCCTAAGAGACTAGAATAGGTGGAATTTCACTCCTATAACTACTAGTGTGTGTCCAGATCACTCTATACCACCACTATGGTGCATTGGTTCACCTCAAGTCGAACTTATTGAGATACACAGTGTATATCATGTGTAAATTATTCATTATTCACAACGGTTAATGAAAATTCTTCCATTCTTTCTCTCCTTCTTCTTCTTTCTTCTATTCTCTCTGAAAATGTGTGTATCATTTTTTAGCTAGATCTATTCTATGCAGGTTCAACACATTTACATATACTTCATAATTTTAGACTCTCATATTCATATACTACCGAACTACCCACTATCGTGTGGGATGACAGGTAATACATGGTGGTGAGTACAGGTGGATCCTGAGTATCCTACTTGTCAAATGAACCCAATGTCGGATGCATGGAAATATATATATTACATGTGGACCCTATAGGTTGTGACATGTGTCACATTTTAATGGGCTTGTGGGGTCTGCACATGCACACATATAGGTGACACGTGGAACACGTACTATGGGTCCATGCCACCTTGAGTGATTTAAAGAGTCCACATAATATCCAGAACCACGACCTCCATTACTTTGGGGCTTCAACCTTCAGGGAGTTGGCGGTGTAACTTCCTTGTTCTCCCTGGAGTGGTCAACGTTGGGCTGACCTTAAGCTAAATATGATGGCTAGGGGAAATTCTGAAGGATCCCTATATCTACAATCCATATTAATTCACCGCTCCGGCCTTCGGGAATTTTTGTGTTAACATTTCTCCACTCTCCCGAAGTGGAACTTCACCGAAGTTTCCTTAGAGTAGATCCAATGGATAAGGGGACCTCATATCCTTCCTAGATCTATGGTTTCCAGCAATTTGGGGTGGAAGAAAGGATCGATGCTTAACCGTGGGGTAGATATATCTACCAACATTAGGGAGACCACCAGGCACAAATCAAACTTATAGGTAACCGTAACTATTAGTTTCCTTCGGAATTTTTACAAAAGGATAGGGTCGAAACAATCTAGAGCTCTGATCTACTCTATTTTTAAAGACAAGAAGGCTCATGGACATTTGGGCCTAGCACAGGGTTCTCAAACCTTGGTCACATGGGTCCTTTGAAGGCTCTTTTGGGAATACACGCTAATTCCTTTAGTCGTAAAAGAGTTAAGGTCTTAGGCATGCGTCGTTAGTCATGTGGGTGAAAGGTCTGGGGAATGCACTCCCTTATCTACAATCTAAGAGAGTTATACCTCCTAATATTACTAGTACCTCAAATGAAATGAGGGGGCGCTCCTTGTGTTTCTTCCAGAGTTAGAACTTAGAGATTTATCCACTCCTACATAGCTAGTGTAGGCTTTGTGCACCTCCATGCTACCTCTCTTCATCCTAACAAACTCCCTTATCCAGGAGGCCCAGAATAATTGGAAGTGTAAACACGCACACGTGAAACTGTGCCCAAGGTCGATGGACTCACAGTTCATTTGTTTTAACTTAAGATACTACAAATCTTGAGCATTTATGTGTACCAATCAAGACTGTCAAGCCAAAGATAAAGGCACACAGTCCAACCATCAAGAAAAAATGAAAATCTCTAAACATTCATAGTTACAACTCAAATTACACAGGGTATGCGTATACTTTTCTATTACAGTCTACAACCAACTTACTAACTCTGGGTGTGCACATTTCCACCCAACCATGGGATCAGAGGCATTCACTCTTATCACTCTGGCCACCCCCATGCCAAGCCATGATATCACTAGGGAATCCATGCCATTTCTTAGAGACCCTCTCTCTGTCACAACCACCCTGCAAGGTTTGTCAGATGGTTCCTCAGATTCAAGCTCACTGTCCTCTGCTTCAGGTCATGTTTTATTCCAACCTATACACTAGAAAGCCTCATGCCCTCTTTTCGGGTGTCTCCTACTCTATGAAGAGTCTCACGTGTGCCCTCTTCTCAACTGTCTGCACATGTATTGCTTGCACCCACTTTCCTTAGGAAGGTTTTTCCACCTATCATGTTCCTTCTGTTAGATGGAAACTTGAGTTAGCCTAGGTCTACCATACCATGTGATACTTTGGGCTGAAATTATTCATCCAGTCCATGCCTCCATTCATGGGGGTGGTTGATGGTTCAACCATTGGTCCTTTCCTTTATTAACTGATTCATGTCCTTGGGTTTGGGAGGAGGTTTATTATTCCCCAACAAGGGGAAACTTTGTTGTCTTTGACATTATGGACCCTCTCTAGTTTTCCCATTATTTACCTCTAACGATATCATGGACATTACTTCAAGGCTTCACCCCCACAGTCAGTCATTTACAGTCTAAAAAACATTACATTTACATCGTTCACATGCCATAGCATGGTAATCCTAATTAATGATTAATTACAATATGGGGGAAACGGGGGTATTACATAGAGGTACATGAGAAGATGGGTCTAGATCCTCACATTGACATGATGAATACCCAGGAGGACACCCATTTTATGCATAGCACAAGTTCATTCGACGAACATATTGAGTCGTTGCTACAAGATCCACAACAGTTTCTCACAATCTTATAATTGATCCTCAAGCGCACTAACGTCATTGGGATACTTCCTCTCAAGGTCCAAGATAGGCTCACTTGTATCCTTCACACTACTTCGCCTATTTCTGAAAGTGTTGGAACCCCTAGTATGTCTAAGAGATCTATTTCTAGTAGCCAACCCTTGGATCAATCCCTCACCAATAGTGAGCTTGTAACTTGGTATACACCACATCTCATGACTCTTACTAAAGCATCCATAGATCATATTGAGAAGATACTTCTCACTACAAAACAAATGAATGAAGAGATTGCATAACAGTTGCAACAGTTGCACCAATCCATCATTATATCCACTTCATCCAGAGATCATGAACATGGGTTTTGAACACAAGCTGAGTCCAATATTGTGGTCATTTCTGATAATTTTTTGTAAGTCTGTCCCACCTTCAAACAATTTTATCCTGGTATCCCTAAGTATATCACCCTGGTTACACCTTCACAACTACTTTTTCTCATTTTTTATGCCTAGTCACAACTAGCTACAAAGAATAACAACCTTCAACAAGAGATGGTTGTAATCAAGTTGAAAGAAAAGGATCAGCCCTAGGAGATGATGCACAAGGTCACGCAAGAAGTCAAAAAGGGAACTCTTGTTTGGTTCTTTGTTGGCCCTTAACCAATTTTTGAGGAATACTTGGTCATAGTTGATCGTTTGGTACTTCGACTACCTGTCGAAGATGGAGCACATAGCGAAGTGGAGATCACGGGATCTCGCCACCTTTTGTGGAACCTTTTTGTTTTTTTTGGGAATATTGTAACGGGAAATGGATGTCAGCCCTTGTTTAGGCCTCTTTATATGTATAAATAGAGGTCTAGGCCATGTAAGAAAGGAGGCCATGTTTATTCGATGGCTTAGTGCATAAGTTGGATCTATGTGATCAGAAGTCTGTGTGACTGTAAGAGCTCTATGCATGCTATAATAATACTGAGTGCACAGAGTGTGAGAAGGCTTAGTGCTTGGATATACTCGGGGAAAGAGGATCTAGTGAGCTGCATAGATCTCTTGTCCTATGTGGGGTAAGGGTCATTGAAGCTCCATGCTATAACTGCTTGACCGAGATAATATAAAGAAGACTTTGTGGACGTAGCCCCAGGGTGGCGGTGAACCATGGTAACTCTGTGTACTGTGTTGATGTGTTTGTCTCTCTCTTGCTAAGTGCTCTGATATGTTTAGATAGATTTATTGATGCTTTATTCTTATGAGATATGAATGCATGCTAGATATGATACACAAGATGCTAAGTTCTTAATATATTGAGTATAACCTATTTATCATTGCTAAGTGATAGATCTGAGTAATTACTGCAGTACTTTGTTCTTTTTGAAAGTGTATTAATGAATGTATGTTAGGAAATAATTGATGCTAAGTGCGATGTAAGTAAGATAATCATATATTTGTGTCCCATCTAAGGTTGTAGACACCTAAGTTCTGAAACCACCCTTGCCTCTACCTCGGGTGAGACTTCATCTGCTTCGTAGGTGTTGTCGAAAGGGCCAGTAGTTAGGGCTTTGTTGGTGTGCTCTTGAGTGTTGAACCCTGGGTCTTCCCATGTGCCAACATCATCTCTTCACACCCACATAGATGAATGCCATCAACTCTTTAACATGGTTAATGAATGGATCAAATTGTTGGAATGATGAAGTAATCCTTTTGAAGAGTTGCACACATAACTCAACTAGATGAACGCAAAATCTCAAGCCATTACTAACCTGATTATGCAGGCCATAAAATTTATGGAAGTCCAAGTTGTAGACGAAAGACTGGATTCTCTGGATGAGTCTACTTGGGTAGCCAAGAAAGAGCTCAGAGACTTATTCCCTCTGGTGTAAGATGAATATATCCAGATGCATCATCTTGATTCATTTTCAAACACTAAATGGACTACACTGTTGGATACCAATCTTTATGAGCCCAATATGACAACGTCACAAGAATTTGTTGTAGGATCCTTGATTTTAGCCACAAAATGGCAAGATCGTGTGGAGCACTACAACATTTTCCACCAGTAGGCTCTCACATTTGTTCCCGAGTTAGGCCCTCCATTTGCAGAAGGCTATGGGAGGGAAGCAAAAGGTTGACTCGAGGGGATTTAATGGTTTTGTTTGGGACCTGTTGGGCCCTCCATTTTTGAGAAATTTTTGGTTTTGTGGAAATGCCAAATTTTTTAGGAAAGCGCTTCATGACCAACTGGAGAAATGATATTAGAAAAAATCATTTAAAAGAGCTAAAAGCTAACTAAAAGTATAACAATAGTGGAGATGAGAAAGAGCACCATGCACCAGATGGATACGTAGTTAAAAAAGTGGAAAAAACACTAGATGCCAATGGAGAAAGGATAGAAAAGTAGTGGAACAAGAATTCCAAGAAGTGGCCGAGGAAAAAAGGTATAAAGAGGAACATCGTGCAACAAGGTATATAGTTAGTTACTAGGTTGGGTGATTGGTTGATTAGCAAGTTAGTTCAAAGGAAAGCGTTCCAAAGTTGATAAATGAGTGCACAATAGAGATACTCAGGTTTTTTTGTTGGTTGGGTTGGGATCAAGTTATCATTGTCATGATATTATTGTAATGGGTTTTGTGGGTGTTATTTTGTTTGCGCAGTAGGGTAGAGTATGCAATGGGTGTCTGGGGATATATTCTTCTACTTAAGATATTATATGAAATATGTGCTCTATGTATGACAGTTTCAAAGATGATGATAATATAAAGGATTGTTTGGGCCCTAAAATTTTATTATAGTGTGTATGAATCTTTGGTTTCTATGTTGCACAATTACTTATGTTATGTGAATTTAGTGTTTAGTTATTGTTTATTAATGTCTTTGTGTATTGATGTATGAATCCAAACATGGTAACATCAAATTTGATGATGTGTTCTCCTTGAATCACATCACCATACACGTGTCTCGGTTGCATGTCAAGTGAGACCTCCTTCCCTTGTGGAAGGTTGAATATTCCATCGCTCCTTTACTACGGTGGTTTCTTTTGTTGGAAACCTTCGAGAACTGTGGTCTCGATTTTTGGGGAAACAAACATTAGGTTGAATTGTGTTTGATTTTCATATATTATTTTCACCATGGATGAATCACTATGTCGTTCCTGTCGATTACGAGGACTGAAGCCAATCATGGTGGTACAACCACCTCTTAAGTAGCACGAGATAGGTGATTGTGAATTCACTGAGTCTCACCTTTGGTTTGAGGAGATTGGTTTGGTTGAAGTGGAAGTGATAGCCGAAAGTCCTCCACCAAAATTTAACCCTTCTTTGACTAATCTTTAAGAACCTATACTTATCCAGGTAAGGGAAATTTTTAGTGAACATTTCTCTTTGTTTAGCATTCTCACACCATGTCAGGACCAAGTGTGTCGTCTATTGTGGCTGAGCCATTAATCCCATTTGCAAGTGGGAATAGAGGCATCCCGATGATGTCCACATTACCTTCTCTAATAACCATTGGACCTATAATATCTATTTCTTTTTATACAGGTCTCTCGATCAGGAAGACATCATTTATCCCTTATTTTCCATCTCTTGGTATATTGAGTGTTCCTATGCCCATCCCATCCATTATGATTCCCACATATGGATATTCCTCTAGTGGGGGAACGAGTCTTGGTCTCAGCATTGCGGGTGGAATTCCTTCCACCTCCACTATTTTGATCAGCGTTCAGGCACCAATAGGTGTTGGTTTACCTTTTGGATGGAACATTTCTAATGTTTTTTGGGTTTTCCCTAGTTAAGCTAGGGGTAGTAGTATGTCAGGATGGTTTAAATTCCCTTAAGTTAACACACCTTTCCCTAGGGGAATGTCCCTTCAGGGAAAATTTTCACAATGGGGAGGATTTTCCTTTATTCATACCTCCTATCTTGGGGTTCTTCCATGGGACTATGTAACACCACTTTTTTGGTTAACAAACTTCGCGAAAATATAACACCCACTCTAGATTATAAAACAACATGCATTTAAGAAAATGAAACACATTTAAACTCAGAGTATGTCATATAAATTATTTCTATCTTAATTTTAAGAATGACATTAACCATAATTCATCTGCACAATAGAATACATGATAAAATATAAGAATCATAGGCATTCAAAACATAACATTTAACATAAGTTTATAATTATCTTGAAACTAAGGTAATTCCACCAACTAGGTACAAGCCTTCCATGAACTTCCCAGCCTTAGACCACACTACTCATCAGCTCAGCAGTAGGTCACCCCCGAGATGGGACTAAGCTCCACCCCAAGGCATGGAATCCTAGGCTAGGTTGAGGTTACAAGGAAAACACACAGTCAAGAGGAAGGAATTCTCTTCCAAGAACGACTCACGCTCATTGCCCACAGACCCTCATTCCCCACATGCCTGTTCCACCCCAGGAGTATACACCTTCTCTGTCACCTGGAAATTCCTTTGGCTACTAACCTCCCTTGCCTTGGGTTACAACAACAGACCGGACTGGAAGTCTCCAGGCTCTGTGGCAGCTACAGGGTTCATTCCAAGAGTCCTCTCCTTCCTCTGTGAACTCTCTCACCTAGAGAGAGATGCTCACAAGCCAAATCACCTGTTCATCCAACCTCAAACACCCCTCTCACCTGGAGAGAGTGTTTCACAACTGGTCATAGGCCATACGCAGTCCCGCACTATGTAGCTACAATTACCCACGGAAATACAGACACTAGATTCCTCAAAACGGGTTCAGAAATGGAAAAATGGTCTCACGGTCACGACTTCAGGATAAAGGCTTCACGCACCAGTTCCATTTCGGATAGAGGATGCACACGGATTCCCAGACACCACACAGGCTTTTCGGTTTAGAACAAGGATGAATTTCGTCTCTTTTAGAATCAATCACAGGATTTCTGGTTCAATATGGAGGTATACACGGGTTTTCTCAGAGCCAGACATAGGATTTTCAGATCACAGAGATGCACGAAGGTTCTCTGCAGAACTCAGGTCCATCATACTTCTCAGAGCCCGTACACGCTTAGGCCATCTGATCGAATGAGATAAGTGGGGCCCTCTCACAGCGCACCCTAGCCATTTTATTCGCATGCACCAGGGTTGAAAATTGTCGCCCTGGGAACTGCATGCGTTCCACCAACACACATCCCTTCCTCATGGTTAGGAACTTAGGATAAAACATGAAATGCTCATGCCTTTTTGAAATAATATTAAAATATTATTCCCAAGTTTGAAGCCCACTAGGCTTAACACTTAGCCCCTTTTCCCACCTTCCAGTCCCTAATCCCTTGCCTTCTCTGTGTAAGCTCAATCCCCCTTCACTCATTCATCGTGGTCGATCTACACCTGGTGATGTTTAGAAATTTTTATTAATTTGTTCTGCGTGATTACATATACATCAATAGGCTCCTGGACTTCAACACTTAGGCTCCCTGGCCTAGCAAACACATAAGCCAGTGACTTATAAAAACTTGGCTCACCAGCCTATAAAACATAATTACAATTCCTTTCAGAACATGATTTACAACAGGGCTCAGTCTTGGGGACACTACAATCCCCCTCCCCTTATTTCTGCACTGTCCTCAGTGCAACTTACAGTGTCTTTGCAAGCCTTTCAAAATTTTAAAAAAGATGTGGGTACTCTGCCCACATAGCATCTACATGCTCCCATGTTGAATCTTCAGGACCGTACCAGGTCCACTGGACCTTTACAAGCTCTATAGCTCGATTCCAGAGTTGTTTTCTTTTCCTGTCCAATATGCACACAAGATGCACTTGCAGGAAACCTTCTGGTTCCACCTGAATCACATTCCAATCGATAGCATGATTAACATCAGGTACATATTTCTTAAGAAGTAAAACATGAAACACATTATGTATAGTCATAGATGTAGGTAATGTAAGCATGTGTGCAATTGGCCCAATCCTTTCCAGGATCTCAAATGGCCCACAAAATCCTGCTGCCAATTTGGCACAACTTCCCAACTTCAGGGAACTCCTATTAGTCCTCACTTTTAGGAAAACATGGTCACCCACTTTGAATTCTCTATGGGTTTTGTTACTTTTAGTGTAACTTTTCTGCCTATCCTGGGCAGCTTTCAGATTCTGTTTAATCCTTATCATTTGGTCTTCCATCTCTTTGAGCAGCTCAGGCCCAATCACTGCTCTAGCAGCTGGATTATCCCAACTTACTGGTGTGTTGCACTTTCTTCCATAAAGTTCTTCGAATGGGCTCATCTTCAATGATGTATGATACCCATTATTGTAGGCGAATTCTACTAAATGCAGGTAGTCTTCCCACCTTGATGGTTTATCCATCACATACATTCTCAGTATGTCTTCTATTACTCTATTCCCCCTTTCTATTTGACCATCAGACTCAAGATGATACGCTGTACTAAAGTTCAGATTCGTTCCAAATCCCTTGAAAAATCCTTTCCAGAAATTCGAGGTGAATTTCAGGTCCCTATCAGACACAATTGTCTTAGGAAATCAGTGCAAGCATGCAACTTCTTTTAAAAATATATCAGCAACATCAGCTGCCCTATGGGTGGTTTTTAGTGGAATAAAATGGGTATATTTAGTAAGCTTGTCCACCACCACCATGATTGAATCATGCTGCTTGCTTGTTCTAGGTAGTCCGGTGATAAAATCCATTGTTACCACGCCCCATTTCCATTCATGAATGGGTAAACGCTGCAGCAACCCTGTTGGGTGCCTATGCTCAACCTTAACCTTCTAGCACTCCATACATATGGCGATGTATTCAACGATTTCCTTCTTCATACCCGGCCAAAAATAATGGCTTTTGACTGCTGCCACAGTCTTTTGATATCCAGGATGTCAAGCATAAGCCACGTTATGCATTTCTTTTAGAATTGCCATCTTCAATTCTTGGACATTGGGTACATGCACTCTGTTTTTATACAGAAATAATCCATCAGTTCCCAAGGTGTAACTTTCCTTGGTCTGCAGTCTCTCACGCTGTTGTAGATTTTCTACTAAACCTCTGTACTGCAAATCAACATTTGCAACTTCCAAAATTCTATCTTTAATCTCATTCATGTACATGCTAATGGTTGTAGAATGTAATTTATGCACTTTTCTGCTGAGTGCATCAGCCACCTTATTTACTTTCCCTTTGATATGCTTGATATCAAAGTCGTATTCACACAAAAACTCCAACCATCTGATTTGCCTGGCATTTAAAGTCGGCTGATCAAATAAATACTTCAGATTGTTATGGTCTGTTCTCAAATCAAATCTTTTTCCCATGAGGTAATGTCTCCATTTCCTCAAGGCATGGATGATTTCTGCTAGCTCTAAATCATGAGTGGCATAATTGCTTTCATGCTCTTTCATCTTTTGGGACTCATAACAAATTACAGATCCCTCTTGGTTGAGAACTCCTCCCAGTCACTCCTTACACACATCTATGCACACTGCGTAATCCTTATTTGGATCTGCAATCTTCAGGATTGGAGCATTGGTTAGCAGCTACTTCAATCGTTGGAAGATTCTCTCACATTCTTCAGTCCACTGGAACTTCTTCTCCTTCCTTTGCAAGGAAGTGATAGAATGATCTATCCTTGAGAATCCGGCTATAAACCTTCTATAGTAGCCTTCCAGACCCATAAAAGATCTAACTTCTGCCACATTCCTTGGTGCTGACCATTCTCGAATGGACTCAACCTTTTCAGGATCCACAACGATCCCTTCCTTTGATATAATGTGCCCCAAGTAATGAATCTGCCTTTGATAAAATGAGCACTTGCTCAGTTTTGCTTACAGCTGGTGTTCTCTCAACACCTACAACACCATTCTTAGGTGTTTCTCATGTTCTTCCTCTGTCTTGGAATACACCAAGATATCGTCTAGGAAGACTATGACAAACTTGTCCAAATAATCTTTGAACACTCCATTCATTAAGCACATGAAAACATCAGGTGCATTTGTCAGTCCAAACGACACCACTGTGAATTCATAATGACCGTACCTTGTTCTAAAGGTGGTCTTGCTAATGTCCTCATCATTTATTCTCACTTGGTGATATCCAGATCTGAGATCTATTTTTGAAAATATTTTCGCATTCTTCAACTGATCAAAAAGATCATCGATCCTTGGCAGAGGATACTTGTTCTTGACAGCTACCTTATTCAACTATCAGAAATCAATGCACATCCTTAACGTCCCATCTTTCTTCTTCACGAATAGGACTGGGGCTCCCCAAGGTGACACGCTGGGGTGAATCTATCCCTTCTTTAGTAGCTCTTCAAGATGCAATTGCAACTCTTTCAACTCTGGCATACTCATTCTATAAGGAGCCTTCGAAACTGGAGCTTCTCCAGGCATCGAATTTATAGAAAAATCGATGTCCCTCTTCGAAGGTAGTCCCGGTACCTCCTGAAATATGTCCTTGAACTCTTTGAGTACCTCGTGATCTTCTAGATTCAAGACTACATCTTGGGATGCTTCTTCCACCCGAGATGCAAATAATTGACAGCCTTTCTAGTAACGTTTCTTCAGCTACATGGCTGAGATTTCCCTAACAGCCACGGCTCTGGGAATTCCTTGGACTGTTACCTGATTTCCCTCTTCGTTCAGGCATGTAAACCTCTTGTTACGGAAATCCAAAAGGGCATGGTGCTAGTCCAACCAGTCCATCCCAATTAAGAAATCATATGAGCCTAAAGGCAGAATGTTCAATTCAGCCTTAGTTCTCATTCCTTTCATGTCTACTGAACATGACTTAACCAATTCAGTGACCTTCCTTTTGGTTCCTGTGGCCAACTTCACTAGCCAAGACTTCTCATGTTTACTTCTTGTTAAATGAAAACTTTCCACCATTCTAGGATCTATATAACTATGGATAGACCCTAAATCAATTAAAATAACAAGTGATCACTTGTTGATCATACCTTCCACTTCAATCATGTGCGATTGAAATTATGCTTGCTTATTGTCCAGGGCTACATAGATCCTCATCATTCTGCTGCCCATATCCTCCATTGTTTCAGCTTGCTGGATAGTATGGACAGTTGTCGCTTTATCTTTTATGTGGGGGTAGTCTTTGTACCTATGATTCCATTTATAGCCCCAACACTCCATAGGTGGAGGTCTTGGCATCTTCTGACTCCCTTCAACTTTCCTGGGCTCTCTAAAAGATGATTGTCCCCAAGGACTCTTCCTGAAAAAGGGAGGCATGTTTCTCTTCTGCCTCTGTTCTTTCTTAAACCTCTTCTGGTCATCCCAAGCCTTCCGAAAGGTAGGATTTTCTCTTTGTTGTTTGTATAAGAGTTTCTCCCTTCTTATGGGTTCTTCCATGGTCTTAGGATCATCATATTGAATCTTATCACCAATGGAAGGTGGCAATCCACTCAGATACCTCTGAATTTTGACAACCTCATCTTTGATGAACGAAATATACTTCAGTAGTTCCAGAAAACTTCGTTCATACTCATCAATGGTCATGCTACCCAACTTGAGTTCGAAGAAATCCTTCATCTTTCTGTCATAGTATCTTTTGGTCAGGTATTTCTTCTTGAAATACCTCTTAAACTCCTTCCACGTGACCTCTTTATCTCTGATGTGTTCCACTTGCACCAACTAATCCCACCACATGGATGCTTTTCCTTTCAGTTGGTACATTGCAATTCTTCCTTCTGCATGGGCAGAATAATTCTTCAGTTGGAATTATTTCTTCATACCCATCAACCATGTTTCGGCATCTTCTTCCTTCTTATGTTCACGATCAAATGTAGGGGGTTTAATCATGTTGATTTCCCCTTTCTATTCATTCCTTCCAGATTTTCGATGTTTTCTGGTAGGGGACGGGCTTGAACTACTGTGTGTCTCCTTGCCAGAATGATTTGGGGAGAGACGGTAATGTCTACTACCACTCCTCGATCTTCTTCTCCTCTCAGGGGTTCTGACACTTCTTGATTTGCTTGTCTCACTCTATTTTTCCAATTTCTTTTCTATTCTTTCCAGGCTCTTCAACATTTTTAAGTTGAACTCACCCTGCCAATCCTTGATTTTCTTGAGCTTTCATCTATCAGCTATCTGATCTTGGGCATCTTTCTGCAATCTTTCAATGAGTTTCATCATATGTTCTTCCTTATCCATCTCTTTTCCGTGCCCATTAGAGTTTGTTCCTTCGAATCCCAGGTTGACATTCCTTCCTACCCTTTCATCCTCTGTTTTGGAGGCAATCTGCACCTCTTTCAATTCGATACTCGGCATCAGTTTTTGGTTGTCTTGAAACTCATTGAACTCTGCACACACAACGTTCATCCAACCGAAGTTTTTCAGGCCTTAACCCTTCAAGAAAACTTACAACATTCATAAGCCAACATGAACAAGAAAAACATTTTGACTTCACAAAGTTTTCTAATCTCTGTCCAGCTCTGCAAATTTCGGGACTTCAGAACTTCAGAATCTTGGTCCACGAAGATCCAACAGTTAAATATTCGTAACCAAAGTCACCCTTCCACAACTCATGATCTCGTGAGTTCGTGAGTCGAAGACCCTCGACTCATTTCCTCCAAACACTGATACCCAAGATGAGATACAGGTATGGCTCCCTCCTCTCTATCACTTGCTACACATGAATGTAGGCTAGGGTAAGAGCTAGAACTTCTTCACCAACTCGCGACTTCGCGAGTTGGAGTGTTGAGCCTTCGTGCTCCTCCTTTGCAAATTCTAAAATCGCAAATTACTTTATTCTCCGGGCCCATAGCACAACTGTCTCCCTTCACCACAATGACACGTGGTACATTCATGAGGGTCCATGTCACCTTCGGTGACGTCTTCAGGTCCCACTACTCTCGCCTGTCTTCTCAACTCACTGTCACGTGGTACACACCCGTGTGTCCACATCCATTCCAAATGGAATCCAATGGTCATATCTTTCTCAGATATACGATGCATATCCTTTCGGCGTTTCAAGGTTTCAGGCATCGGGAGCTCGTGCACCCTACATCTCGAACTTCCATCTGC
>SNQJ01S0036745.1:27327-46809 GCA_010110895.2 Picea sitchensis
GTGTGTCCACATCCATTCCAAATGGAATCCAATGGTCATATCTTTCTCAGATATACGATGCATATCCTTTCGGCGTTTCAAGGTTTCAGGCATCGGGAGCTCGTGCACCCTACATCTCGAACTTCCATCTGCCGAAATCCCAAAATTACGTTTTACTCCTCCACTGAATCGGATGGTCAACTACCTTCCTACGATCTATGGTGTAGATCATTTCAGCATTTCAGGTTTCAGAGGTGTTCCCCTTCCTCACTTCCCATCTCCCGACTTTGTGAAATTCAAAAGGTTTTCACGACTAACTCAAGCATGACTCCACCAGAACTAACGGTTGATCCTTCCTCCCCAGATCTACAACATAGATCTTCTCAGGTTTTTGGGTTTTCGGGAGTTCATGTATCGCGATTCCCACACTCTTGTGAAATTCAAAAGGGATTTTAATCCCTGTGCACATTTTCCAGATCCGACGGTCACGAGGGCTCACCTTCCCTCCCAAACCAATCCTAAGGCTCCAACATTGTTGGTGTGGATTCCTCTCTCCTTATGGCCATATACCACACCAGTTGCGGTTTCACAACACTGTTATACCTCCTGACCTTGTAGGCACGGTCAAGCAACTCCTTGACACTCCAGACCATACCAAGGTCTAAAATTGGTCCTCCAGACACAATTTCTCCTCTCACCCTCAGTCCAAAGACCACTCAACTGGCCCATCTAGGCTCAGTGTCGAAACCTTGGCTCTGATACCACACTGTAACACCACTTTTTCGATTAACAAACTTCGTGGAAATATAACACCCGTTATGGATTATAAAACAACATGCATTTAAGAAAATGAAACACATTTAAACTCAGAGTATGTCATATAAATTATTTCTATCTTAATTTTAATAATGGAATTAACCATAATTCCTATGCACAACAGAATACATGATAAAATATAAGCATCACAGGCATACAAAACATAACATTTAACATAAGCTGATACTTATCTTGAAATTGAGTTAATTCCACCAACCAGGTGCAGGCCGTCCATGAACCTCCCAGCCTTAGACCACACTACTCATCAGCTCAGCAGTAGGTCACCCCCGAAATGGGACTAAGCTCCACCCCAAGGCAAGAAATCCTAGGCTAGGCTGATGTTACAAAGAAAACACATAGTCACAAGGAAGGAATTCTCTTCCAAGAACCACTCACGCTCGTCGCCCACAGACCCTCATTCCCCGCATGCCTGTTCCACCCCAGGAGTATACACCTTCTCTATCACCTAGACAGTCCTTTAGCTTCTAACCTCCCTTGCCTTGGGTTACAACAATAGACCGGACTGGAAGTCTCTGGGCTCTGTGGCAGCTACAGGGTTCATTCCAAGAGTCCTCTCCTTCCTCTGCGCACTCTCTCACCTAGAGAGAGACACTCACAGGCCAAACCACCTGTTCATTCAACCTCAAACACCCCTCTTTCCCAGAGAGAGTGTTTCACAACTGGTCATAGGCCATATGCAGTCCCGCACTATGCAGCTGCAATTACCCATGGAAATACAGACACTGGCTTCCTCAAAACAGGTTCAGAAATGGAAAAATGGTCTCACGGTCACAGCTTCGGGACAGAGGCTTCACGCACCAGTTCCATTTTGGATAGAGGACGCACATGGATTCCTAGACACCACACAGGTTTTTGGTTTAGAACAGTGGTGAATTATGGCTCTTTCATAATTAATCACAGGCTTTCTGGTTCAATATGGAGGTATACACAGGTTTTCTCAGAGCCATACACAGGATTTTCAGATCACAGAGATGCACGAAGTTTCTATGTAGAACTCGGGTCCGTTGTACTGCTCAGAGCCCGTACACTCTCAGGACATCTGATCGAATGAGAGTAGGGGGGCCCTCTCACAGCTCACCCTGGTCATTTTATTTGCATGCACCAGGTTTGACACTTGTCACCCTGGGAACTGCATGTGTTCCACCAGAACACATCCCTTCCTCATGGTTAGGAACTTAGGATAAAACATGAAATGCTCATGCCTTTCTGAAATAATATTAAAATATTATTCTCAAGGCTGAAGCCCACTAGGCTTAACACTTAGCCCCTTTTCCCACATTCCAACCCCTAATCCCTTGCCTTCTCTGTGGAATCTCAATCCCCCTTCACTCATTCATCGTGGTCGGTCTACACCTGGCAGTGTTTACAAGATTTTATTAATTTGTTCTGTGTGATTACATATACATCAGCAGGCTCCTGTCCTTCAACACTTAGGCTCCTTGGCCTAGCAAACACATAAGCCACTAGCTTATAAAATCTTGGTTCACCAGCCTATAAAACATAATTAAAATTCCTTTCAGAACATGATTTACAACAAGGCTCGGCCTTGGGGACACTACAGACTAGTTTTGGGAACCCATTTCCTTTAGGGTCTACACCTACCCCTCAGGAGAACGTTTGGTCCTCGAAGCAATCATGTTCCTAGAAGTGCCACCATCCCTGGGGTAATTTACTCTTCTTGAACACCATAAACCTTCATCAATACCAATATAGGTGGACTAGAAGGTTCATCTAGGACTTCGGGAGCATCAAATTCCTCTCAATATTCATTTGCTCACACATTTTTTCCTTTCCTTGCAACATTAGAATTGCCTTATTTGTTGGTGATGCTTGCAAAGCTACCATAAAACATGCATAGATTTGATGGTAAGCCAGGAGAATACCCCTCCACACACATCATGACATATCATTTGTGGTGTTCATCCAATTCTTTGTTGGATGATAGTGCTAGGATACATATTTTCCAAAAATCCCTAACTAGAAGTTCCACAAAATGGTACATTGACTTAGAAGGTGCTTCATTCAATAGTTTTAATGACTTGGCGATAGAATTTCTAATTCATTAACAATTTCCTATATGGTATGAGATTGGAATGGATCTCTTGACGTCTCTATGATAGGATACCACCACTCACATTTTTTATCATATACATTAGTGGAGGCGAAGATGTAGGTTTATCAATACCTAGAGTCTGGACAAACTCCTAATGGAGTGGTTTACAAAGTCCCCCCTACCACCCATTTCCAAAGACAAGGCTATGACTAGGGTGGCTACCGAGGAGAAAGACAGCATGCCTACCCAACACTTGGATTTTTTTTACTCTCAATCAGACACCCTTTATTTTATTATCCTGCATCATCCTAGGCCATTGATGGATCCTAAGAAGCCAAGCCTAGGATCCCATGCCGATGGTGTGGTGGGTTTTTTTTCCCATGCTTTTGTGGGCTAGTTAGCTGACTAGATAGGTCACATTTTTATCTCATCACACTCATCATATTATGGCTCGAATGATCAAATTGCAATGGTCCCTACTCAGATCTCAAAGGTGAATTTAGTGCAATCCATGCAATCAAAGAATCCTCATAAACATGGAGGAAAGAATAAGAGGAATAAACAGAAAAATTCCAAAATTGAGAAAGGGACCACAACTTCCCAAAAAAATCAAGGGGGATGCATGAAAAATAATAATAAGAGTTGGTTCCCCTGAATAATTTGTGGGGAGGACCACCCTACTCATCAATGTTCCAAGAAGGATGAGATCCATCGGTATTTGGCGCAGCAAAAGGGGCCCCAGTAGCCTGTTTTCCTAACTCATCCTTTCCCCCCTCAACCTCAACACATGGTCGCAGAAAATCCTTCCCATCTACAAGGGAGCATGGTAGGTACCCTTCAACATGAGGGGTCTTCCTAGAATCCTAGAGTTTTCAGGTGTGACCAAATAATCAAATTTATGACTCGAGCCATGAACTATGACAATTTTTTAGTCCACTCCTTCTATTCATGAAGCAACATTTTCCTTCTATATTGGTGGCCCTATTTATATTGATAAGTCATATTTTGAAACACCTCTTCACCACCTAAAGGGATTTCTTTGACAAATGACACAGGAATCAAATACAAAAGCTACCCATAGGTACAATATAGTGGAAGAATTTTTCTAGGTACCTTGTGCCATGTATGCAGTAAAAGTTCTCCAAAGCTTCCTAGCACAGGGAAAATACTTCTTGTCTACCACGGGTGAGGATGATCCCTTGGAGTCTAGTTTTATAACCTTTGATTATGATCAGCTTCATCATAGGCTCTCCCATCAAATTTATTTCCATATCAAATTGATTTCGATGGGGAAAAATATATTTCTCATTGTGATTGATGAAATATCCTCGACTTGTATAATGTCTATGTCTTGTTGGAAGGCCCTTGACTCTCCTAAGCTTGACACTCCTGCAACATTGTTGAAGGAATTCGATGGACACATGTTTCAACCACATGGGTTAATCACTGCCTTACCCATTGATTCATATGGTAATAATGTCTTTGTTGTTATGAATTTCATCGATGCACCTCTTGAGTAGAGCTTGCTACTCATGCGCACTTGGTTCTACAAGATGATTTTATTTTTCTAGTCAGTATTTAGGGTCTTCTGCTTCCCTCACCAAGGGAAAATAGTGACGATTGATCAACTCATGTTTTTTAGTCCATACCTTGGATTCAATGTAGGGTCTAATGTACCCTTTGTTGGTGATACCGAAGAGTATTATATGAGTGTTATCATAGGAATGTTTGAATATTATTCACTCATGGGAAAATGTCCTTTTCCCCCACCACCTCCTATTGTGAAAATTGCTCTTATCAACATGATTTCATAATTTTCTAGTGGATCCCTTGGGTCTATCGATCCTTGTGCAGTACCTCATCCTGAGTATGTTCAATCATATGGAGCTTCCATGCCACTCACATTGGTATAGATCATTTATATGACAATCCCATAAACATCATTTGATACTAGTCAACACCTACATCCTCATATAGAGTGTGATCAACCTACTCCACCCACATGGGTTGTTGACTCTCCGAGTTCACATTTCATCCTTGATCCCAGGTTTCCTTTAAATAAGTCCATCCTCAATGTCATGGAATCCATTGTTGAGCCCAAGGATGAGATGATGCATCAATCATATTCGCTCCAGGACTAGGGGCATTGGTTGGGGAATACAATAGACCTCCCAATCTTGACCATTTTCTTCCTTGGTTATTTTTTTCAAAACTTGCCATTGATTTATTTTCTTTCCATTACACCAAATATTTATGTTTCGTACCCCCTTTATGTCTTGATGGGTATCATCGAGGAGTTATGATATCTCACAAGAATACCCAATATGAGTATGTTCGATGGTATAAATTAATTCTTACGGGCCACGACCCATTTATGGTCAGCCATATGATGCCAACATCGGCTCATGAGTTCATCGATTATGAAAATGATTATTGGCCTGAACCTAGCAATGAGCTCTACTTGGATTAAAGCATCAATATGTGTAGTTCCTTATACATAGGTGTGTGGTGTGAGTGTTTTATGTTTTTCATATATAATATCCAAAAAAATCCAAAAATATTTTCGTTTTTGAGATTTCACTATGCATTTTGACCATAGAATCTAGTTTACATGTGTTGAAATGATTATAGGGAATTTGTTTTACAAAAATTGTGACTTCTATCGAACTTGAGGTATGTATTTCCTGAAATGAAATTTAGGGATAGGATTTTCCCTATATCCACAATCTATATTATTAACCATCCATTTTTCCATCACAATGCCATTGGTTCAATCTCATCGAGTTGCGACATTAGCCACTCTATTTTCTTGTCGTAACTTGTTCAATATTTCCTACCCTCCATGGGCACCCTAGTTAGCACCCAAATTTCCATTCGGTGCCCATGTTGTGATTTCACATAGGACCTGGAACCCTCTATTAGGTTTGGTATTTTTTTTCAGTCATGTTTATACCCCATGAAGACTATACACCCAGGAATGTTGTACACCCTCCATGCGAGGGGATTGCAGGGGGGATTTCCCCCCGTGCGGGGTCTGGGGGGATCATCCCACCGGCTGGGGGCTTCAGGGGAGAATCCCCTAAAGGAAAATTTTCCTTGTAAATGTATATTGTAATTTCATAGTAAATCTGGACCGTTCATTATAAGGTCACAAATCTTATGGTATAAGTTATGTTAGGGGTTTTTTTCCTTAGAAGGAAACCCTCTTTTATGAGGGAATTGTATTGTGATTTTGTATCAATTGGAATATTGTACTCTGAGAGAGGATACCATGAGAGAAAGAAGAAGAAGTTAAAGTGGGTGTGTTTAAGGTTGTATCCCTTCATTTGTTGGATAATAATAAATGAAGGACCTGGAAATTTCTCTAGTGGACGTAGCCCACATTGGTTGAACCACATCTATCTTTGTCTCTATTGTATTGTGTATCTTGTGTGTTTTATTTCTGCATTTGTCTTATTTTATTTCTCCATGATCCTATTTTTTTAAAAATTGGTATCAAAGAAAAAGGTAACTCGCAGGAAAAGAGGGTTCCTGGTTCGAGTGGGAGCAATGGTAGAAGCTGGAAAGTTTAGGGTCAAGAAATTTAACAACCAAACTACTAGTTATGGAAGATGTAGATGGAATATTATTTATATTAGAAGGATCTATTCCTACCATTGGGTGGAATAAGAAATAATCTGACGACCATGAAGGACAAAGAATGGGAGGTTCTTGACAGAAAGGAACTAGGAACAATACGACTGAGCCTGGCAGTGTCGGTGGATTTCAATATTTCGAAAGAAAAGGCAACGAAGGAGTTGATGGACGCATTATCTAAACTATGTGAAAAACCCTCAGCGTACAATAAAGTATTTCTAATGAAGAGATTATTTAATTTGAAGATGTCAAAAGGTCGGTTTGTTGCATATCATTTAAATGAATTTAATATGGTTACTAATCAGCTAAGTTCTATGAAAGCGGAATTTGATGATGAGGTTGGGCATCTTCTAATTTTGTGCTCATTTCCAGAAAGTTGGAATAGATTGGTCGTGGTTGTAAGTAACTCTGTCTTTGGTTCAAAAAATTTAAAATTTGATGATGTTGTTGGTGTTATCCTTAGAAAGTAAATGCAACGGAAAATCACATGTCAGACATCATGTAATGCATTGACTATGGAGAATAGGGGAAGACAAAAGGATAGAGGAAATGGCTAAGGGAACCATGGGAATTCTAGGAAGAGAGGATCCAAATCCATACTGGAAAAGATAGAGTGTTGGAATTGTGGGAAGAAAGGACATATGAAGAAAGAATGCAAAGCTCCAAAGAAACAAAGAGATGGATTTTTGGTCCTAAAGTCTACACCTAACTTCTAAAGGGAAAAGTTAGGCAACCTCAAGTTTTGGAATGATTATTCTTGTTAATTTGATTTTGTTGGTCAGCTGAAGGATGGGTTTTGGGAAGATGGTGATCTAGTTGGAAAAACAGCATAGTATGAAGGTAGTTTCTCTTTTTCTACTGGTATGGATATTAATGGATAGTTGGGAATATTAAAGACACACACAAGAGACAATATCCAACAATGTAATGAATCACTCGCTATATGAGAAATAAAAACTTAAAATAATATCTTAAGAATTCAACAAAAATCTAGATGAAAATCGTCCAAAATGTGGTCAATAAGTTAATCTATTTGTTCAATGACTTGATTTTCCTTATTATCTTGATTGACTAATTATTTGCACAATTTCTTTCTATTTTTCTTGAAAGATAAACACATATTGTGATTTGGTTCGAATTACTTGTCATCATGTTTTCCATTAATTGAGCTTACAATAGGTCGATCAAGTATGTTGTATGCACAGGGAAAAACCATAAGAAAAAATGTAGCATTCAGAGCAGTCCATTTCAGAATTGAAATATAAGAAAACAACATGTTTACTTTCAACGGTGAAGATCCAATAGTCAGTTAACATCAACGTCTCTCGTTCATTCAAGGTTTCTAAGTTACGAGGATTTTAAGAAGCAAAGAACGAAGAAGCTTCACTTAGGAAATTCAACATTCGGGCATCCAATCTTGTCGATCAAACCAACAATGTCGAAGTGTCGAACCACTGAAGTCCTGAAGTGATGTCAGGATGCCACATCACTCCGGGCCCATACTACTCCGGGATATATGCATGCTTCACAATCCAAATATTTATGAAGCTCGAAGTGCTAAAGCACACGACACTCATCCATCGATACATGTGGCATCCATCTAGCACTAACATGTGGCATCCATATGGCACTGACACATGGCATACATCTAGCATTGACATATGGAATTCATTTTAGGCACTTTAGGGCATGCCATCTGCTCAATTTCGAGTGACATGTGTCACTCTCCTTCTGAGACACGTCACTTTGGGACCGTACTACTCCGGGAGATTTCCATCCTTTACATCTAGAAACTCTCGAACGTCGGACTGTCGAGCCGTTGAAGTCCAGAAGTGACGTCAAGCTGCCACGTCACTCTGATATTTTTTCAACTCAACATAGGCTAAAATCACCGAACAATCAAACTTATAATATCCCAAAGTCATTAAATTTGATGGTTAAAGTAATCACGATCTAATTAACAATAAATGTGAGTTAACAACTTCGTGAGAAAGTCACTTCGGGAGATTTTCACACTGCACATCCAAACAATCCCGAAGCCCAAAGTGTTGAAGCACACAAAACTCATCCTCTAAGACATGTGGCATCCATTTGGTGCTGATAGATGGCATCCATTTGGCGCTGACATATGGCGTTCATTTCAAGCACCTTGGGGCACGTCATTTGCTCAATTTTGAGTGACATGTGTCACTCACCTTCTGAGACACGTCACTTCGGGACCATACTACTCTAGGAGATTTCCATGATTTACATCCAGAAACACTCGAATGTCGGAGTGTAGAACCGTCGAAGTCCCGAAGTGACGTCAAGCTTCAATGTCACTTCAGGACCTACCACTTCGGGAGCTTTTCAAATCAGCAAAGGCCGAAATCTCCGAAGGGAAAAACTTCCAAAGTCCTAAATTCATTAAATTTGATGGTTAAAGTAATCACGGTCTAATTAACAGTAAATGTGAGTTAATGAATACTGGAGAAATTCACTCCGAGAGATTTTCATGCTGCACATCCAAAAACTCCTGAAGTTTTGAATTGGCACCATCACTAAATAGGGTTAGAGTAAGTCTAAAAATGGAAGACTAAGAAAACTTTAGCATGGGCGCTAATATAGCAGGGTCCCTTAGATCACAGATTTGAAAAACTAATCGGTGGCTCACATTCATTTCGAGAATAAAAGATGTCTGAATGTTAATCTCCTAGAACAGTTTTGATATTGAAAATCATGGTACAACTCAAGAAGGAGTTGTCAACACATACCGTCATTTCCAGTGGCCTCAAATAGCGTGGAGGCATGCTAATTCTCGACACATCACTCACCTTTTTCACTTTGAATCAATTTCTGTATCAGTGCGACTCAACTTATGCATCAGTTTGGTTTACCATCAACAACAGTTTCCAGTTATTTAAGTTGAGACATTTCAAGTTAATACATAATAAGTGGTCATTTGTGTTTGATATGAATCATGTCCCTTTTAAATAATTTAAGTTTTAAGTATGCATCACTGCACTCCAACAGTATTGTATTTAAGTTAATAAGTTGTTTACAACTGTCAACATGGACTGAAGCCTCAGTCCTAGAGGGATGAGAGCCTTTGCAACTCTGATAAATATACAGTTTGTGTATGTTTTCAGGGTTCGGTTTTTGGTGGAAAAGAGAAGTATTAGAAGGGTTGCACCTTCTTACAAGATTGTAAATTTCTCTACCTGTTGAATATATGTTGATTGCAGTTGTTATTCTTACTCAAATCTGTATTTGTTTGATCTGACCTTGAATGCAAATTTTGTGTTGTGTGCAAAGTACATTTCCTTATTCATTCAACCACGGTTTTAGTTTATTTGTTCACCAATTATGCATCCTGTTATACAACTATTGTTTAGTGAATAAATTAACTAATTGACCACTTGTTGGATGATTTGCATCTAGATTTTTGTTGAAGTCTTAATATATTATTTTAAGTCTTTTTTTCTCATATAACGAGCGATTCATTGCATTGTTGGCTATTGTCTCTTGTGTGTGTATTTAATATTCTCAAATATCCATTAATATCCATACCAGTAGAAAAAGATAAACTACCTTCATACTGTGCATTTTTTCCAACTAGATCACCATCTTCTTAAAACCCATCCTTGAGCTAACCAACAAAATCAAATTATCAAAGAATAATCATTCCAAAACTTGAGGTGACCTATATTTTCCCTTTACCAATCAGGTGCAGACTTTAGGACCAACATCTTCTGGCGTTGCATTCGGGGAACAAAGTAACTAAATATACTTCCCCGAGAGAAATACATTGAATAGCTCTGACCTTTTATGGTGAACAAAGATCAGGCATAGAAAGACTGCGATCTTTCACATGACAATTCCACTGAGTAGAATTTATGAAAGAAATATTGGCACCCAGAAAGGGACTCAAAAGATCCAAATATGAATACATCAAAGCCACAAAGTCTCATCCTAACCCTAAGAAGGACACAGTAGTCTCTGAGCTAGAAAGGAAACTAAGAAAATCCATCATAGCTCAGAGATATACCTCCCCCCTCAAGGATAAAGTTCCTCCCAAAGAGTCTACTTCTTTTCATCATCGCGAGCAACTTGAATTTTCTAGCCCTGAGAATCACAATTCCAAGGAAACTCAAACATATTCAACTCTTGATTCTAGTTCATCATCTAGTCCATCATCCACCCTTGTAGCTCCCATAAATATCCATATTCCTATTTCCCAAGAAATGGTTGCTAACAGGATGAATGCAATAATTTCTGCCAGATATGCACCCCTAGTTCTGCATGTATGATTACATGCACTCCCAGCCATAGATTACATGAAATATTTACCAAGATATGATGGGGAAGGTGATGTCACAGCTGAGGAACATCTAGTATCCTTCTACAACTTTGCATACAACTTTAACATTGACTATGGAGATGTGTGCATGAGCTTGTTTGTGTAGAGTCTGGATGGGGAAGTAAGGAAATGGTTTGAGGGTCTTCCTCCATCCTCCATCATAGATATTGATGTCTTAGATGAAGATTTCATAAAGAAATTGGGATATAGGAGAGATTATCTCAACTACATCACTACGTTTAGGGCTCTAAAGAGAAATAATGGTGAATCTATTTCAGACTTCACCAAGAGATTCAATAAGATGTATGGTAGAATCCCAGATAAGATCAAACCAACCGAAGAATCTTCCAAGATCACTTATGCCAATGCATTTGATGAATATTTATCCCTTCTGTCAAGGGAGAGAATATCCACTACCTTGTTTTCCATGTAGGAAGTAGCCATCGAGGTTGAATCCAATATCTTGGAATCAGACAGGTTAAAGACTAGATCTGATAAATACAAGAAGAAACAAAGAGAAGATTCCATTGCCTCCTCTAACCCAACCATGTCTGATCCCAAACTTGATGAAATGACGAAAACTTTGAAGGATATGACATCTAAAATAGCTAAGTTGAAATGGGAATCAAGGGGATGGAAATATAAATCCAAACCAATTTAGAAGGCCTAAGGATGCCCTGTAGATATTGCAGAGAGAAAGGAGGAATGTTGATGATCAAAGGGTAGCACCTCCTTTCCAAGACAATTAGATTGAAGATATAGATGTAGATAGTGATGTTGTAGATGATATTGTTGTTTTACTTTTCAATGAAACATATTTTTATACTAGTCACTTAACGTAGCAAGAATATGAGGTAGCACATCTGTTAAATCAGTTTGATAATCAAGTAGGGGAAGAGGGAGTTATTCAAGGCCAACCCTATAAAAAATATGATTTGAGGCCTATAGCGGGGGCTCCCAAATCCACTACCTCTGATAATACAAAAATAGGTTGAAGTTCCTCCCAATCCAAATCCAATTAAAGGTATGTCATATAAATCTCAACAACTTCCACCATCTAAACCTATAGTCCCTGAAATAAAGGAAGATAATAGGCCACCAACCTCTTCCAGCCTAGAGCATGAGTTGAGCAATATCAAGATCCTTGTTCCTTTGAAAGAATTTGTGAAGAATGAACCTTTCAAAAAATCCATCATGAAATTTTTGCAACCAACTACTTCTATTGTATCTTCTGATGTAATTAGTCTGTAGGATGAGAACCCAACCATTACTATGGGTCCACACATTGAGGATGGCTCTGATGCTTCTCCACCATTCTATATATCTTTAAATGTCCATGATAAGATATTGCATAACTATATTATGGACTCGGGAGCCTCGCACAATGTTATGCCCAAGGTTATTATGGAAGAACTAGGTCTGGAGATAAAAAAACCCTAACAAGACTTGTACTCCTTTGATTCTATGAAATTAAAATGTCTGGGACTGATAAAAGATATGGTGGTTTCTTTGGAACAATTACCAATGAAGAGTGTAGTAATGGACATTGTTGTGGCTAACATTCCCCCGAAGTTTGGTATGCTCTTATCCAGAACTTGGGCTAAGAAGGTTGGAGAATGATTACACATGGACCTCACGTATGCCACCATCCCTGTGTTTGGAGGGGAACATAGGAAGCTATACAAAGAGGTAATATTATCCTATATCATCAGTGACCATCAGAACCCAAGAAATCACCCAATTTATGTTGTTGAGGGTGAGATAAGCTCATATGTTTTTCATTTAAATGACGATGAACCCAAAATATCAGTTAGCCAACGTAAAGTTCAGACACTGACAAATCAACAAAACAAATTATGGAAGATGTGTTTCGATGGATCTTCATCAAAGGAAGGATCTGTGTAACACCCTTGTTTCCCCCAGCTTGTAATTAATCATTAATCATAATCACCATGCTATGGCATGGAACAATATAAATGTATTATTGTCTAGATAGGGAAACAACTAACTGTGGGGGTGAAGCCTTCAAAGTACTGGAAATGATATCACTAGAGGAAATAATGTGAAAACTATAAGAAAGGGTTCATTATATCGAATGAACCAAAAATTCCCTTGTTGAGGATAATAAACCTCCTCAAGATCCCAAGGAGAGAAATCAGTTAATGAAGAAAGGACTTGTGGTTGAACCATCAACCAACCCCATGAATGGAAGAATGTTCTAGATGAATAATGTTAGCCCAAAGTACCACATGGTCCTGCAAACACAGACTGACCTTAGTTTTCCTTCTGACAAAAGGAAGAGGATAGGAGGGATGTGCGTGCAAGAAACACAAGAGAATAAAGAGAAGAGTGGAGAATCAGAGAAGATCTCCAATTGAGAATGGGAAGAAGTTCATGAGCTTGATGTTGAGGAAGCATCTGATAAACCTCTTCAAGTCCGTAATAGAGAGATAAATCCATAAGAGTTTGTAGAGAAAGGGACCTGCGCAGAAGACTATGAGCTTCATGTTGAGGAAGCATCTAATAAACCTCACAGAAGATTTGAAAGAGAAAGGATTGTTGATAATCGACATGAATTCCCTAGTGATATCATGGCTTAGCACGGGGGTGGCCAGAGCACTAACAATGAATGCCTCTAAGCCTTTGGTTAGGAGGAAAGGTGAACACCCATAGTCAGTTAGTTGGTTTAAATCTATAATAGATAATTATTCTCATATTCTATGTAATGGAACTGTAATTGTGATTTAAAGTTGGATATCCTATGAACTTTTCTAGGATGTGCATGTTGGATTGATAATTAGATGATATCCCTTTATATTTTCTTGATTGTGTATATAATCAAGTAAGGAAATATATGGTTTGTACATGTAAATGATTGAGCCCTGTAGTGGCTTAAGTTTAAGAAGAAGAACTGTGAGTTTGTCGACCTTGGACATAGTTTCCTATATGCATGGCGACACTCCTAGTTGTTTTGAGTCTCCTAGGAAAAAAGAGTTTGTTAAGTTGAGGAGAAAGAGTGCAAAGTGTGCACCAGAGCCTAAGTCCTTTAGAACTAATGAAACTCAGGAAGGAAAATGATATTCAAGCCTTGAAAGGGGAGACCTTTCGGTTCGAAAGACAAGCGGATGAGATCCATTCGGGAGGACCCATATGACCAACACATAAATACCTTAGGATAAGTTTAAGGGAGATAAGATTTCCTGGATTTGGAGCTCCGAAAGTCTGAGACTTCAGAGTATTACCAACCTTACTAGACTTAAATTGGCCGAAGGTAACCGGGATATTCAGTTATCGACAAGTTGACCGATAATGGATGGTTTCCATAGTGGTTAGGTGAACCTATCTTACCATATAAAATGGGATCCAACTATCCATGGAAAAGTAGTTTGAACCTTCGATCAAGAATGTTCGAGGGTACCCTCAACCATTGGATCTACACTGAGATAACTTTGGAAAATTTATACTCTGGGAGGATGGAGACACTATAGCATCATACTCTCTGAATTTCGAAGTTACGAAGTGAAGGAGAGTCGTAGATTTGGGAAAGATTTTTTGGAGTCACATCTACCGTCTGATCATTTAGGAGAAGTGAACCACACATGGTACTTCATCGAAGTCCCACTTCGAGAGAATGGAGTGGCAGTGAAGCAAGCACACCTGAAGGTCATAGTCACAAAGTAACCAAGACCATTGATCTAGGGACCCTTCGGGTTCTCTCCTAGTCATCGGATCTACTAGGAGGTCAGCTCGACGTTGACCGATTCAGAAGAACAAGGAAGTTGTAGCATCAAAACCCCCAAAGGTCAAAGCTATGAAGTAATATGGATCATAGATCTAAGGATCCGTTGGGACCCCTCTTGACCATTTGATTGTGGGGACGCATGTATCATGGCAAAGATCACATGGGAGCCCATGTGTTGAGTGGTGACATTTCTAGGTGTTGACACCTCGTGGCATGGGAAGGGGATGGTGGTGGCCTAAGGTAGGTGCCACGTATTCTTATAGGAGTGTTTTGGGATGAAAGATGCCCCTTTAGGAGTGGCCCAGTAATGGGACCCATAAGAACCTTTGAGTGGAAGTTATGAGTCGTATATATATGGAGTAACGTAGACACCCTCAGACCATTAGATCTATGCTGAAGTCAGGAATGCTTTGACCGATTCAAGAGAATAGGGGTGTTTTAATGAAAAAATCCCCGAAGGCCAAAGTCACAAAGTAATGAGGACTGTCGATCCTTGGATTCTTTGGGATCCCTCTCAGTCATCGATATACAGGGGATGCATGGTGCTAGATCCTTGAGTGCGGAGACTAGGCACAACAAGGACATTTGAGGTGTGATGTGTCGATAATTTTTGAATCCTTAAGTAATGAGAGTCATCGATTCGAGGATGCCTCAAGACGTTTCCTCACCGTCAAATATAGGTTTTGGTTATCCCGACATTGACCTACTTCGGGAGCAAGGAGAATTCTATATCATGAAATCCCCAAATGTCGAATTATGAAGTAGTGACGAATGTTGATCCAAGGGATACGTGGACTAACCTTGGCCACGAGATCGAAAGGCATAAAGGACAGTCAGTCCAGAGTAATATGAAGTAGTGACGTCACCTAGGGTGGCGTGGACCCAAGTTGGAGGTGCCACGTGTCACTCAAATTTTTGTGTATCACATACCTTATATACCCATGGAAAAATGACACGTGTCATCTCCTAACCCTTACATGTGTCAATCCCTAATATGAGCCGCTTAGCCAAAGTGATTGGTAGAGTGACCAAAACCCCGAGAGTCTAAGACTTCATGGCTCTAGAGGATTTGGGAGTAGTATTGTAAAGTGACCAAAAGGCTCGAAGGTCGGAGTCACATGGCAAGCTTACGAGACTTCAGAAGTTCAATATTTTGGGTGGTCTCATGCAAAGATATTGAAGAGGCATAAAATGCCAAAGTGTTGAAGTGTCGAAGTGTCGAAGCATTGAATCCCTCTACCATTAATATTATAAAGGAATATTAAGTCTATCCCAGAGATCGGTTTTGAGCATGAAGGTAGTGATTGGTAGTTATGGACGAGAAGGACGTGATACAAATCCAAGATCTACGATTTGATATAGTTAAGGAAAAAAAAAATGATGCCCCACCCATTAAAAGAGAATCAAGGGGTCGGGTGTGTTACAAATTGGTATCAAAGAACGAAAACAACACTTGGCCTGCTTGGGCTTATGAACAAGCCGTATGAAAATATTTTATGGAGGATTTTAAGGGGTAGCACCCTATCTTACCCCATTCCTAAGAAGATTAGTAAACCTCTACTGAAGATAGGAATGGCATCTTTTATTGTTTATAGATGTTTTGGTGTTTCCAAATAAAGAAGCTGACTTCATTAGGAGATTGTACGTATTTTTGTACAGTCATAAGATTTGGTTACCAAGGCTAAGATGAGATTGTGGAGAATATTACTGCCAAACATAAATTTTCTTCATAAATTCCTTTAGTAGAAGCATGTAGATTAAAATACAGTTGGGATTTTACCCAATGAGATTGAATCATGCTAGTATGTGGTAAAGGAACCCTATCATTTTTTTGGGAAAAGATAGTCGATCCTACAGGAGTGGGATTATGCTAATTGGCACTAATAGCAATACTTGGATGTGAACGGATGGAAATCATTTGTAGCAGTAATAACTATTTCTTTAATGAAGGGTTAAACCTTGTATATGTGTATAATCCCTCACAATCAGAGGAATGAGTCTGGTGACCATTCTTTGAAAAGGGAGAGAATGCACAACTCTCAAGTTTTGAAGGGAACTAAGAAACATATTTTGTTTCTGTGTACAAGAATTGTTGGGAAAGGAATTTTCTAATCAATCTGATAAATCGAGTTGTATAAATATAGAGTGATTGAGTGAGAAATCACAGAAGTCTCCATTGCTTGGTGGATAGGAAACTAATCTGCCATAATTCTTGTCGGAGGAGGAGAGTGGCCTATGTCCCCGATTCTTGTTGAACATAAGGAATAATTATAGGTGTAATGGTCAAGACTGATCCTAACGTAAATATACTCTGGATTTTTAAAATAGGATACTTAGTAAGTAACATAACTCGAAATTGCATTTGGGATTTAAGGGAATAGTCCAAATGTTATTAGACATTAAAAATTTATTATAATTAAGGTAAAATGGTTGATTAAATGTTGATTTTTAATGTGGTAAAGGAAGTGTTGGGACACTTCTAGAAGCCCAATGGGTCATATTGACATCTAGTGGTGGAAGGTAGCCATACAGATATAGTTGGACCCTAGTAAGGGAATATAGAAAAGGATTTCCTTGATTGGAAGGTCCACTGATAAAGACCAGTTGGAAGCTAGATTTGTTGTTTTATCACCTTAGAAATGGTTATAATTTCCCAAACTGTATTTATGAGTGGGAAATATTTTCATGAAAGTTGAGGCAAGAGTGTTTTCTTGCTAGTTGTTATCACATAGAAAGGGAAACATAGTTATGACCATATTTGTTAAACTGCCAGGTGGATATCTTGTGAATGATTGCAAGCTCTCAACTGAGAGGGAAGCTCACTTTTGAGTGTTCCTATGAGGCTTGTCATAAGGATGGACAAAATATCCTTGGAGGAGGATATGGAAGTCTGATATGTCCCTGTGCATGTCTGACAAGGAAAGGGTGCAAACAATGAGCTTGCATGATGAATGTTTGGACTGTGTGTGTTTATGCTTGAGTGCATGGATCTAATGCACCGTAAAGCTTCTTGACATGAAGACTGATATTAATACCAATTAGGTATGAAAGATATTAAATGTACAAGTGATTCACATGAATGATGTAAGGATAAATATATATTAAAGGAATAATATGGTTTCCTTGATGAGTGAAATATAAGGCAAGAAGTGAACTTGCCAAAATTGAATAAATACCATGGTTGCATGGTTGACTCTGTGTTGAAGAGTCATAGAAATTTTTTTTGAGTGACATCTTGAGGTGGATGTATTCCATTCCCTCAGGAAAGACTAGTATAAATAAATGAAAGAGTAAATGAGAAAGGATGGTCTTTTGTCAGGATAAGAGGAAAATGATTATGCCTTGAGGGTCACATGAGAATGATTTTGAACAATCATGAGTTTAATAATTTTAAAGTAGATATGTATGTAGGATTTGAAATATACCCATGGGAAATACACACAAGATTTTGATTATGAAAATGGTTAAGCACATCATGGATGTAAGTTAACAAAACCAGAATATGTGTGGATACATAATTTGGACGGATGACAAAGATGCATGTTTATATTCCTTATGAAATATTTGGTACCCAGCTAAAGCCAACTCAAGGTTGAGGCTATCACAGATAGGGAAGGATATGTAGTAAGGAAGTTACATGCTAAAGGAGTTCCCTCTGAAGGAACTATGTGAATACTTTGTCAGGAGAACTGTAACATCCTCAGCCACCCAGACTAGGCCATGATACATGAGAGAACACTTTTATTCTTTCTATGGAACATATGGTAACATACCCATCATCCAAATGATTGATGCCACATAATTTTCTCGAACTGCATGCAATTAAAACATATACACACAAAACTCTTGCGGAAGATTTATATATATATAACGTAAATAGACAAATATATTTGTAAATGCATAGATTCACATTGAACTAATTGTAAACATATACATGCAACATATACAATCATTACCCACAAATATAAAGACGATTATAACCACACATATGATAAACCCATAAAAATAAACACGTAAATAATAATGCAACATGTAAATTTATAACACAATTGACACTTGGTAGGAATGTCATGAACTGCGTGCAGACCTTCCATGAACCTCCCAGCCTTAGACCACACTCCTCATCACTCTCATAAGTGGGTCACCCCTGAGCTGGGACTAAACTCCACCTGGTTAAAGGGGTTCCTAACTAGGCTAATGGATCATGGAAAACAGGAAAGACTTCATCATAGGTACCTACTCAAACTAACAGCCTACAGTCCCTCATTCCCCACATGCTTGTCCCACCCTAGGAAGTGTGCCCCTTCTCTACTCAATAGTCCTTCGGCTGCCCCACTTCCTTTCCGGGCTTCAGCAATAGGCCGGGCAGGAAGTCTTAGAGCACTGTAGTTGCAGTTTAACACCTTCAAGAAATCAATTCCCAAAAATTCTCTCACCCAGAGAGAAATTTCTCATGGGCCTAACATCCTACTGTTATCCGCAATTTTGGTCATCGTGATGATGTTATGATAATGGAAAATCAAGCTCTTCATTAAGAACACTTTCCTGAGAAAATTTACATTTGTCTGCTTCCAGAAATCATTCTTTTAAGGGATGTTCGCAGGCTACCTATATATTTGCCTGCGAGAATGCCTGATTCTCACAGGCTGCATTAAGATAGGGTGCGAAGGGTTCACACTGTAACTAACTGTCAGGGTGCAAACATGTTCCAAAGGAAGGAAAAAGATAAAATCTCAAACCTTCTAGAAAGGAATCTTCTAGAAACCTGAGTTGGCTTCGAATGGTTATTCAGGTGCTGGCATTCCAGATATCTTGGGATCATTTCCTATCCAAGTAACTAATCTATCTTCTCCTATATATTGAGGAGATTGCTCATGTAAAAGGTTAATAAGCAAG
>SNQJ01S0036745.1:48367-78789 GCA_010110895.2 Picea sitchensis
GTATATTCTATTCGAAGTCCTACTTTATTAAGGGTATATTTGCGGATTCGCCTCTTGGAACGGTATTTTGATCACATTGAATATCAACATATTCCTAGACATCTTAATACATTAACAGATGCTTTAGCTAATTATGTATTGGAAAGTCATTTAAATCATTTATAAATCAAACACATTAAAATGTAAACAATGTAAAGTAAACTGGTAGAAGCCGTGTATATATATATAACGATCAAAAGAGTTTTTTTTTACAAAATGTTTGTCCGAAGACCAAAATATCAAAAATTGAAGCTCCTGGCTTCTACATAGTGACGTCATGGATGACGTTCACGGTAACACACTAAGGTCCTAACAACTCTGCGGAGAAGTCAACCCATAGATGCGGAAACTCACACAGTATGACGTTGATCGCGTCGTGGAACTTCTTCCAGAGTCATATATGGAATGTCTGCCATCAGACCCTCTAAATTTTTCTCCACTGTCAGGTAATCCTCGGCGTACTATGGTACCGCTACTACTACTTCTCCTCATCACTGGATAGGAGAACTGTCGGCAGGTCGATATGGTCCAACGTCTGTGTTATCAACAAGTATTTGGTGTTAGTCTTCGGGTGAATTTATAAAAAAAAACATTTATATATGATAAAAATTCAAAAACATTTAAAAACAAAAATTTGTGTACTTCTTACCGAGGTCTCCCCACTGAGTGTCTTCAGGAAGTGCTAGATACGGATCTCCTCTGAAATCCATCCCTTCATATGCGTAGTCATCCACCATCAGCATCTGGTTCTGCAACCAGTCAAATAAAATATCGACGTATTTGACGATAGGCCCTGCCACATGTCGGGCCATGAGCCGACACCACTGCAACATCCTCGGATCTCTGGGACCAGGAATATCCCACTCAGCCTGTAGACGAAATATAGGGACTCTCTCCAGGAAGAAAGACACTAACAACGATCCATAACCAAACTGTTTCATATTTCCACGCCTGCACTTAGTCAACTATTTTTTGATATTGCGTACTACTGCATCAACCCAGTTAAAAACCTGGGGCTCAGTACACTCGATGGCATACTGGAAATAGCTTTGCAAAGCCATATGAGGAGCGACACTTCCTTCCATACAAGCAATGGTGAAGAGAATAGTGTGGAGAGTCAAATCAGTTACTCCCCAAATTGCCACTTTCCCTTTCTTTCTTTGGGCCTCAGGTACGCAGTACTGGTTGCAATATTCACTCATTGTTAAACCCCCTGCTCTGTTGCTGGTCAAACTGACATAGTACCCGCGCCTGGATAATTTGGTCAGGAAATAGATGTCCTCGATGTCAATAGTCAATGTATGAGCTCCCACAATAAAAACTTATTGGTCTGGATCCCACATTCGAACTAGGTATTCCAATAATCGAACTTGGGCTCTCATGCCCGAGATACGGAAATACTTTAAGAGACCACAGTCTCTTAGTGCAGCTACGGTGGGAGGATGGTTTTCGGCATTGGCATTGTCCTCCTCGTGCTCTCATTCCCACCACTCTAACACCATGATTGTGGCTAGTAACCTGCATAAGAAACATATAAACATGGTTAATGATCTTATTAATCAGATAAACTTTTTCTATGGGCTAAACGTTGCATAATTTTTTGAATTTTGCGTTGTTCACAGGCGGCCTACTTTGCACAGTGCGAACTTCTCGCAGGTGGCCTTTGGCCCACCTGCAAGAATGAGTCATTCTCGCAGGTCCCGCATAGGCCACCTGCGAGAATGCTTCCAAGCGTATAGGGTTCAAAAAACTAGTTTAAAACTGAACTTTTTACCAATGAAATTGAATTTTTAAACCATGAAAAGATAAGGAATGAAGAACCTACCAAGATGCTGCTGATGGCTCGTCAAATGATCACCCGTAGATCCTGGAAATCGGCGCCGAATGTAGAGGGTAAAATGAGGGTTTTTGAACTCAATGGTAAAAGTGTGAAAATGATATGGTAAATTTTGTTATTGACTCATTTTAATTACTTTTTACTATATCAAATGTGGGTTTTTTATGTTTATTTGTTATTTAACCCTAATCACTAATGTGAAAACGAGTGAAATGATTGGCAGGTGAAAAACATGGATGATTATGGACATAATTTTTACCTGGTATGGTGTGATTTTGATTGTTTGTTATGGTTTTGACATAAAACCTCGAGCGCCTTTTGTCTGTTCTTGYGCTTGTGAAAAACATGAAAACGAGATCGAGCGTTGTTTTATCACTTTTTCGAGCTCGCTGTGGTTATAGGAAAAAGGAACCCCCCTGGAGTTCTCTTTAAGCTCTTTTCAGAATCTCTAAATATGAAAAGATTGCCGAGCAACCTTGCTATCTTCATGCTCGCTAAAGTATTTGAAGTATGCGTCTTTCGAGCGATAGTTTACCCCTTTTTTGGTCTCATTGGACTATTGTACAAAAAAAGAACTGAGAGAGTTCTCTTTTAAGTGTTTTTCCAAACTCTATAATATTGAAAAACCTTCGAGTTTACTATCTCTGGACTCGTTAAACAAACATTGACAGGCCCGTAATGGGACCAAACCACTCCTTCCTAGGGTTCATTAAAACTACTCCGAGTGACTCGTCCGAAGGATGAGCTTATATCAACAAGCATATGTGATCCTCTTCAAGCTTGTGTAAAAATAAAGAGGTACTTGCCAGAAATGGTGGGGGAAAATTTGGGAAAGGGATATGTTTCATCTTTGAATTGATTGGCAGTAAGTGTCGCTCTTGAACATGACACCCCCTATTCATCATTCAAAGCCGATTTGGGAAATCCATTTGTCTCTCATTTGATTTGATAACAAGGTCTTTTCATGTGTCATATTTGAGTCAATGCTTCCAAATCATTGGTCGGGTCATCCATATGTTCAACAGAAGTCCGTCTGAAACCTCTATTGAGTTGACCATCTGCAGTTATCCTTTCACTCCGTGTCAGCCTTCCCTGTGTCCAAAGTCCAATTGCTACATGCTCTGTTTCACTTTCAAACTCTGTTACTCATTTCATGTCATTGATGGGGGATGCATCAAGGCCCTCCTGTGACGAGTCTTGTTCCATTGACATCAACACATTATCCAGAATCAAGACGTAGAAATCATTTAGTACTTTGAAGCTTGCATGCCTCAATGGAAAGTTTCTCGCTTTCGACAGTCGGTTTACATCATTGACCCCTAATCGAAATATTTCGGTGGGTGTTCGACATCAACTCATTTATTCACACTCGAGGGATTGTACTATAGTACCTTGGGAGTTATTGACATCAATGGTGATTTCCCTCGCACTTGTTAACGGTTACATCAATGACCGGTAATCAAGTGGTTTCTACCATGTTCGACTTCGACACATGTAATCACATGGTTAGATTCGTACTTTGGGCGATGAGATTGGATATCTTGAATATTGTCTTAAGTGATCCAGGTTGCGATGGAGTATGTATAATTTGCGACACATAGATCCACTGTGTATATTTCGTGGCTATGTCGTCTTGATTGAAAATTTGTCGCATAAATCCACAGTGTATTCAGGTGGCTATGCTATATTGTGACGACATGGATCCACAGTGTATGATTGGTGGCCATGACCTTTTTTTATGATGTCATCCATCTATGATCTGAGTATGGGAATGCCTACCTCAGAAATTGATATACATAATATTCTGTCGATGCTTGGATGTTTGCAGGTTTCTGATCAGATGTGCTCTTGGTTCTCGACACACACATGCAGCTTACAAAGTCTATCGACTGTCACTGATTCCACTCTTAGACGTTGGGGGCCATTCTGTTATCCGCAATTTTGGTCATCGTGATGATGTTATGATAATGGAAAATCAAGCTCTGCATTAAGAACACTTTCCTGAGAAAAGTTACATTTGTCTGCTTCCAGAAATCATGCTTTTAAGGGATGTTCACAGGCTACCTATATATTTGCCTGCGAGAATGCCTGATTCTCGCAGGCTGCATTAAGCTAGGGTGAGAAGGGTTCGCACTGTAACTAACTGTCAGGGTGCGAACATGTTCCAAATGAAGGAAAAAGATAAAGTATCGAACCTTCTAGAAGGGAATCTTCTAGAAACATGAGTTGGCTTCGAATGGTTATTCAGGTGCTGGCATTCCAGATATCTTGGGATAATTTCCTATCCAGGTAACTAATCTATCTTCTCCTATATATTGAGGATATTTCTCATGGAAAAGGTTAAGAAGCAAGCTAACAAGAGATTGATTGGAGAATTATTGAAATCCTGTATGAAGGACTGATGCTACAACAGCTAGAGACAACAGCAAGGTCATCAAAAATGGTTGATTTTCTTCATGCATGAGCAAGTGTGTGTGTCAGATCTAGGAGACATCTAAAGGAGACCTACGACATCAAGGCTCAGGTTGTAAGTTTCACTTTCAATTAATTCAATACATTAATATGTCCCTTTCCCATAAAGATGATGTCACTTTATTACATAACTCCTTGATCATATGTATAGACTAGCTATTGAATATATTAACCTGCCTTTACTTCGATTGGTTTGTACTGTTGTGATCTGAACGACACAAGAGCATTGGAGCGAAGCTTGGAACAACAGATACCTAAGGAAAGCATTCATAAGGTATGTCCATGATCCTCGTCTCTTAGTTCATTCAATAGGCTAGATCTAGGGAAAGTGTATTATTATGTCCTGTTTTGTTCTAGATCCAGGTGGATCTAGGGAGATCGGTTTGTGTCCGCACTTACGGATTAATCCTGAAACACCTACCTCTTCCATATCCCACAAGCATGAAAACCTATTTCTTCAGCCCAACTCCCCAGCTAACCAACTACACAAATAGGTATGGTTATGGATACAGGTTCAATTACAGTGACTTGAAGGTATGAAGGATAGCTCAATGGGTGTGTGAATAATCATGGAATTGCTGAATGGATTACTGAATGATGGAAGGAATGATGGAAAGAATGATGGAAAATGAACTAAGTCCCAACAATATGTACGCATGTCCCCAACTTGACACTTGTCATGTTGGGAGCTACTTTGGCCCACTTGTACCCAACTTTGGAACATAGGATAAAATAATTATCCATACTTTATACTTTAAGAAATATTAATATAATATTCATTTTTTGGCTTAATCTCCCTAGCTTATCCCTTTTCCTTAAATTTATCCCTCCCTTTCCCTAACTAGTGGAGTTTAGTCCCCCATACTCTTTTATCGTGGTCGGTCTGTGCACAATGATGTATTTTATATTAATTATGAGATATATACAAAAGTAGATACACTGGCCTTTAACATCTAGGCTCTCCAGCCTAATCAAAACATAAGAATCCTAGCTTATAATAAATGACTCACTAGACTATAAAATGCAACATATACACAAAGGTTCCCTGGCCTCAAAATCGTGCGCACTTAAGTTGTTATGCATGGTATCCAATAATGTTCACACTTCATCATTTTATAGTGCAGTACATGTGCGCACTAATCCATGAAAGGTGCATACAAAAATGATGTCAAACAAATCTCCGACTTAAGTACATTTGCATTGACATTTGGCATTGGGTTCGGCCTAGGGATATTACAATCCCTTACCCTTATTTATGTATTGTCCTCAGTGCATCATGTACACATATACAACAAAAATTTCAAAAATCCTCAAAAAGATGTGGGTATTCTGCCTGCATTGCATCCTCATGCTCCCAAGTAGTGTCCTCAGGATCATACCAGGTCCAGTGGACCTTTACAATTTTTATGGCTCGATTCTAGAGCTGCTTGATTTTCTGGTCCAGAATGCGTACTGGATGCACTTGAAAAGTGCCTTCTTGCTCCACCTAAATCACATTCCAATCAATAACATGATTAGCTTCAGGTATATATTTGTTTAGAAATGATACATGAAATACATTATGAATAGACATAGATGTATGCAATGCAATCATATAGGCTACTGGACCAATCCTCTCTAGGATTTCAAATGGCCCACAACAACGAGCTACCAATTTTGAACAATTTCCCAACTTCAGGGAACTTCTGTTGGCTTTCACTTTCAAAAATACATGGTCTCCCACTTTAAATTCCCTGTGTGTTCTTCCTTTATCAGCATATATTTTCTTCATGTCTTGGGAAGCCTTTAAATTTTGTTTGATTTTCAACATTTGCTCCTCCATTTCCCTGAGTAAATCTGGTCCAACCACTTCTCTATCTACTGGGTTATCCCATATTACCAATGTGTTGCACTTTCTTCCATAAAGTGCCTCAAATGGGCTCATCTTTAGATATGCTTGGTACCCATTATTATAGGCAAACTCTACCAAGTGTAGGTAGTCTTCCTATTTTGATGGTTTATCCATCACATACATCCTCAACATATCTTCAATCACTTGGTTCACCCTCTATGTTTGTCCATCTGATTCTGGATGATAAGTTGTACTAAAATTCAAATTTGTTCCGAATTTATTAAATAATCCTTTCCAAAATTTGGAGGTAAATTTTGGATCTCTATCAGACACAATTGATTTGGGTATGCCATTTAATATAGCAATTTCCTTCATATAAACATCAACAATGTTGGCTACCTTGTGAGTGAGCTTAACTGGAATAAAATGGCCAACTTTAGTAAGCTTATCCACCACTACCATGATAGAATCATGTTTTTTGTTTGTTCTGGGCAGTTTGGTTATGAAATCCATTGTTACAACTTCCCATTTCCATTCAGGAATGGGTAATGGCTGTAGAAAACTAGTTGGGTGTCTATGCTCAGCCTTTGCCTTTTAACATTCCAAACATTTGGCAATAAAATCAATAACTTCTTTCTTCATGTCTGGCCACTAATATTGGATCTTGATAGCTGCAATAGTTTTCTGATAACCTAGGTGCCTAGCATAAGGTACATTATCCATTTATCTCAATATCATATTTTCAATTCCTGGGAATTTGGTACATAAATTATGCCCCTGTAAATGAGAATTTCATCACTATCTAGCTTGTATTCTTCAATTTTCTATTGCAAATTACCTTGTTATAATTTTTCCACTAATTCCTTGTATTGCAAATCTAATTTTGTAGCCTCTATAATTATGTGTTTCAAATCTGATTGGTACATGCTAATGGTTTTAGCATGCATTTCATGCACTCTTCTATTGAGTGCATCAGCCACTTTGTTCACTTTCCCCTTGATATGCTTTATATCAAAGTCATAATCACTTATAAATTCTAACCATCTGCTTTGCCAAGCATCTAGAGTTGGATGATCAAATAAACATTTGAGACCATTATGGTTAGTTCTTAGCTCAAACCTTTCCCCCGTGAGGTAGTGTCTCCATTTCTTCAAGGCATGCAATATGGCTACCAACTCCAAATCATGAGTGGCATAGTATCTTTCATGCTCCTTCAACTTCCTTGATTCATAACATATAACAAACCCATTTTGATTGAGGACTCAACCAAGTCATTCTTTACATGCATCTATGCATACAATGAAGTCTTTATTTGGGTCTGCAATCCTTAGTATTGGAGTACTTGTTAACAATTGTTTCAAGTGTTGGAAACTCTTTTCACAATCCAATGTCCACTAAAACTTCACACCCTTGTTTTGTAAGGAATTGATTGGGTGTGAAATCTTCGAGAATCCTTCAATAAATCTCCTATATTAGCCTGAAAGACCCATGAATTATCTCACCTATGTCACATTTTTTGGTGTTGACCATTCTCTAATAGATTCTATCTTCTCTATATCCACTGCTATCCCATCCTCTGAAATGATATGTCCCGAATAATGAATTCACTTTTGATAAAATGAGAACTTGCTCAACTTGGAATACAACTGATTCTCCATTAATACTTGCAAAACCATTCTCAAATGATTCTCATGCTCTTCCTCTAACTTAGATTATCTAATGATTTCATCCAAAAAGACAATGAAAAAATTGTCTAAATATTCTCGGAAAACACCATTCATTAAGCACATGAAAATAGTTGGAGCATTTGACAACCCAAATGGAACCACTGTGAACTCATAATGACCATTCCTTGTCCTGAAGGTGGTCTCGTTGATATATTCCTCTTTAATCCTTACCTGATGGTATCCTAGCCTGAGATCTATCTTTGAAAATATCTTTGCATCCTTCAATTGATCAAAAAGATCATCAATCATTGGTAGAGGATACTTTCTCTGAACAGTCACTTTATTCAATTGTCTGAAATCAATGCACAATCTTAATGCCCCATATTTCTTCTTCAAGAACAAGACTAGGGCACCCCAAGGTGACACACTTGGGCATACATACCCCTTCTTCATAAGTTCTTCAAGATGCATTCACAACTCCTTCAGCTCTGGTGTACTCATTATGTAAGATGTCTTTGACATTGGAGCTACTCCAGGCATTAAATTTATAGAGGAATCAATATCTCTATTTAGGGGTAGTCCTGGTACTTCCTTGAAAACATCTTCAAAATATTCCAGGACTGCATGATCTTCCAAATTTGGCACCTTATCTTTAGGTGTCTCTTCCATATGAGTTGCAAATATTTGACACCCTTTTCTCTAACATTTCTTCAATTGCAATGCTGAAATTTCTCTTATGGTTACTTCCCTGGGAATTCCCCGCACTCTCCCTAGACTCCCTTCCTCATCCAAGCAAGTAAATGCCTTGTTATGACAGTCTAGGATAGCATGATGTCATTCCAACCAATCCATTCCATTAGACATTCATAGGAACCTAAGGGAAAGATGTTCAAATCTACGCTCATGTTCATTCCATTCATGTCCATAAGACATGACTTAACCATTTCATTAACTTTTCTTTTGGCTCTGGTAGCCAGCTGCACCAACCAAGATTTTCCATGATTTCTTCTTGGAAAATGCAAACTTTCCACCATCTTAGGACTTATATAATTATGACTATCTCCTAAATCAATTAAAATAGCAATGGTTTGGTTGTTGATCATACCTTCCACTTCAATCATATGTGACCAATACTCTTCTTGCTTGTTGTCCAGGGCTACATAGATCCTTGGTATATTTCTTCCCATGTCCTCCACTATTTCATCTTGTTGTACATTGTGAATAGTTCTCACTTTTTCACCTCTGTGCGGACAATCTCTAAACATATGATATCCTTTACAATGCTAACATTGAATAGGTGGTTTCCTTGGCCTTTGACCCCCTGTCTCAATCATTCTGGGTTCTAGTTGGTTGTCCCTGAGTATTATTTATGAAGAATGGCATCTTAGCTCCCTTCTTCCTCTGATCCATCTTGAACTTCTTTTTGTCTTCCCAAGATTTTTGGAAAGTTGGCCTTGCTTTTTCCTAATCATATAGGCATTTATCTCACCTTATGGTCTCCTCCAATGTGTTTGGATCATCATATTGTATTTTGTCACTGATGAATGATGGAAATCCACTCAAATACCTCTGAATCTTAACTATCTCATCCTTGATGAAAGAGACATACTTCAGCAGTTCTAAAAACATTCTTTCATATTCATTTATTGTCATACTCCCAATCTTGAGTTCAAAGAACTCTTTCATTTTCTTGTCATAGTATCTCTTAGTCAAGTATTTTTTTCTCAAAATACTTCTTGAATTCCCTCCAAGTAACACTTTTCTTTTTAATGTTCTGCACCTGCACAAGATGATCCCACCACATCGATGCCTTTCCCTTGAGTTGATAGATGGAAATTCTACCTTCGGCATGGGAAGAATAATTATTGAATTGAAAATACTTTCTCATGCCCAACAACCATGTCTCTGCATCTTCATCCTTTTTGTGCTCACCATCAAATGTAGGAGGTTTGATTTTGTTCATTTCTCCTCGCAGTTCATCCATTCCAAAACTCTTATGCTTTTGGACAAGGGATGGACTTGAGTTGTTGCATTCTCTCTTATTGGAATTCCTCAGAGAGTGGTGGTGATGTATACTAACACTTATTTCTCTTCTTTTCTCATCAGGATACCTATGACTTCTTGATTTGCATGATCCACTCTCCTTATCCAATTTATTTTCTATTTTGTTCAAGCTCTGAAATAACTTCATGTTGAATTCATCATGTTGATCCTTGTCTCTCATAAGCCTTTCATCATCAACTTTATGTATTTAGACATCCTTCTACAAATTTTTAATGGTCTCTACCATATTCATGTTTTCATCCCTTCCTTCTTCATGTCCATTGGAGTTTGTTCCTTCAATGCCCAAATGGAAATCCATCCCCGTAACCTCATCCTCTTGACTGTAATTCCCTTATGCCTCATTCATTACTCTGGACTCTATGTTGATCTTGATCTGATCTAGTTGTCTTTAACTCTACAAAATGTGTAGCCAACAAAACTTTGTCAGGCTCATTGTTTCAACAATTTCATGAAAATATGAACCATTCTGGTTCAATAATATATCATAATCCTTCCTTATGATTTCCCAAAAATTTGAATGCTCGGATCAATTTTATGAGTGAATATCTATATTCCACTTTCCAACACCTTCTCCCATGCTCAATTCTGAGTCTTGAATAGAAAGTTATGGTTATTTGAAAATTGTCCATTAATATTTTTTTTTCACACTTCAACTTGGCGCAACTATGAACTGTAATTATGCATTTTTGCACCTACTCAATTGGATTTTTCATAGGATATCAAGTGGTTTTATTAATATACATCTTATGGACACTCTTTCCAAGTTTCAACTTTTTATGGGTTCTGGGCTACTAGTTACAACCTGTTGAAGTTCTGGGCCAATTCTTGTGTTTTGGTATGGAATGATACATGTACCTTATTTTCCATATTAATCAATTTTAACATGCCCAGAAATTTAATTCATCTCTGGGAATGTTTTATATGACTCAATAGATTTCCATTGACTTATCCTGCGCCTCAATATGATTCTGGAGCAGAAAGTTATGGCTCTTTGAAGCTAGTTGGGTCTTAAAATTTACCCTCCACTGTTTGTGTTGTAACTTTCTCATGAATGCTCCGTTTGACGAATGGTTTACACCATTAGAAAGATATCTCCGAGCTATTTTATTTGATATGAAAAAACAAAGTGTTCCTTGGTATGGACACTTTGTACTCATGGTTTTTGAGTAGCTAAAAACATTGTTAAGGCCCTCAAAAACGCGTTGCAAAAAGATGACGTCCGAACAATATAAAATGTCGCAGAAACTCGATGGTTTTCAACTATTTTTCACCATTCAGATGACTTCGTGTGCACAAATTTCAACCTATACACCCATATTCACCATGCGAAGCAACAACACAAGTTAAATCATTCTCCATGCATCCATAACTACCGTGCATCACTTCTTTGTTGCGTCAATAACTAACTCACAGTACTTTTATGTCGCATGCCAATATCCACTGCACAAAATTTTGGTTCTTGCACTACTACCTGTTGTGCACAATTTTTGTATCGCACGCTGGTATTTCATGCACATTTCACTCTACACGTTGCACCATGCCAAAGTTTAGTATGCCCCCACTGTGCACCAATACTCTGCGCACACCATATCTAAACTGTCACACGACAACATATACCCACATTGTGCGTGCACGGACAAAGTTCCTCTACACTCTACCAATATTGTGCACACCAAATGCACCATTATTATGTGTTTGCACACTGCACAATTCTAAATTTAGCACGCACATCCACACACCAACATTTTTCCGGGTGGCACCAAAATTTAACACGCGCACTCGCACACCAACATTTTTCTACGCGGTACCAAAATTTATTGTGCGCACCCACACACTAACATTTTTCCGCACAGTGCCAAAATTTAGTGTGCAGACCAACATGCCAATGTTTTTCCACGTGGCATCAAAATTTAGCACGCGCACCATCACGCCAATATTTTTTCGTGCGGAACCCAATTTTTACATATCACAAGTTTTTTACTGCGCATCATGCATTTTTAGTGCACCCACCTATGCACATTCATTTTTATGTGCATCAATTCCTTGTGAATTTTGCTGCTTTTGCTTAACATTTTCCCAATTTCTACCATAGACATTCGACAACTATGAAATTTATTCAATTTCACCACCATAACACCAATTCAATATTTTCAACAACAAATCATTGTGGGTTGACATTTCTGGAATAATTTTTTCCCAAACTCAATTCACGAATTGAGAATTTTAATTACTAATCTCGCTCCAACTATCATGGCTTCACTATAACTTCAAATTCGACCAATTCCAGGTCCAAATTTGCTAGAACAAATATTAAATCAATAATATCTCACCACATGGATGGATTTCTCAATTTTCCCACGAATTTAACAAATATAAATTGCGTCTTTTCCCAATTCCACACAATTGTTGTTACTTTTTACCATGGACGCTCTGCAACTCGAAATTTGGCCACTTCGAAATAAATCCTCTATGTAATTTCTCTTCAACTCCACTTGCTTGGCCCATCGAGGCTCAGTGTTGAAAACTGAAGCTCTAATGCCATGTTGTAATGTCCCCTACCACGACACATGAGATAACTCTTTTATTCTCTCTGTGGAACATACTGTAACATACCCAACATCCAACAGAGATATACCACATAAATTTTTCGAACTCCATGGAATTAAAACATACACACACATAACTCTTGTGGAATATTTATATATATAATTTAAATAGACAAATGCATCTATAAATTCATGGATTCACACTGAAATAATAGTAAACGTATACATGTAGCATATACAAGCAATACCCATAAATATAAAGATGGTTATAACCACACATATGGTAAACCCATAAAAATAAACACGTAAATAATAATGCAACATGTAAATTTATCACACAATTGACACTTATCTTGGTAGGAATATCACCAATTGCGTGAATACCTTCCACGAACCTCCCAGCCTTAGACCACACTCCTCATCACTCTTAGCAGTGGGTCACCCCCGAGATGGGATTAAACTCCACCCGGGTAAAGGGGTTCCTAACCAAGCTAATGGATCATGGAAAACAAGAAAGACTCCATCACAGGTGCCTACTCAAACTAACAACCTCTAGTCCCTCATTCCCCACATTCCTGTCCCACCACAGGAAGTGTGCCCCTTCTCTGCTCAACAGTCCTTCGGCGGCCCACTTCCTTTCCGGGCTTCAGCAACAAGCTGGACAGGAAGTCTCAGAGCACTATAGTTGTAGTTTAGCACCTTCAGGAAATCACTTCCCACCAATTCTCTCACCTAGAGAGAAATTGTTCACGGGCCTGATAACCTACCTCCTCAATATCCCATGAGCCTGACAACCCAATTCTTCAGTCCATCTCCCCAGCTAACCAACTACACAAACAAGTATGGCTATGGATACAAGTTCATGTATAGTGACATGAAGGTACCAAGGATAGCTCAATGGGTGTGTGAATAATCATGGAATCGCTAAATGGATGACTGAATGATGGAAGGAAGTTGTCAAGAATGATGGAAAATGAACTAAGTCCCAACAATATGTATGCATGTCCCCAACTTGACACTTGTCATGTTGGGAGCTACTTTGGCCCATTTGTCCCCAACTTTGGAACTTAGGATAAAATAATTATCCATACTTCTTACTTTAAGAAATATTAATATAATATTCCTTTTTGGCTTAAGATCCCTAGCTTAGCCCTTTTCCTTAATTTTTAGCCCTCCCTTTCCTTAACTAGTGGAGTTTAGTCCCCCATACTCTTTTATCGTGGTCAGTTTATGTGCAGCGATGTATTTTATATTAATTATGATATATATACAAAAGTAGGCACACTGGCCTTTAACATCTAGGCTCTCTGGCCTAATCAAAACATAAGCATCCTGTCTTATAATAACGGTTTCACCAGCTTATAAAACACAACATATACACAAAGGTTCCTTGGCCTTGAAATTGCAAGCACTTAATTTGATGCACGCGGTATCTAAGAATGTGCACACTTCATCATTTTACTGCGCAATACATGCATGCACTAAGCCATGAAGGTGCATACAAAAATTATGTGAAACAACTCACCAACTTAAGTACATTTTCATTTACATTCACCATTGGGTTCGGCCTAGGGATATTACAAGAATAGAGGCACAACCTTATTGACTATTGAGAATTAAGAAGCAACATAAAATATTGTATATATATATAATAATCCTAGATTACGTTTTGGAAAATGTCATGTAATGAATGGAAGACTAATAATGAATATTGACCATTATGATAACTAAATGGAAAGCTACAAGATGCATAGGTTCATGATTAATTATGGACAAAAGGATTTTCTATTAAAGCATGCTGATGTATCCTAAGAGTTAGGATGCGCCTAACCGAGGTTGCTCAAGAAAAGAGCATAAATATCACAATAAGAAGTAGATTTCATAAGTAAAGGGGGAGAAAAGGAGGAACATTTTTCTCACCCTAAGAACCTTGAATTGTGTAATAGAGTTGTAGGATTAAAAGAGTAGTTCTGGAAATCAGTATAGTTGGTAAAAGAAAAATAAACCCCTTGAGTATGATTAAATGAATAAATGAGTATTTTTTACTGACTAGGCTTGGTTGTATCCATGATTAATAAAAGAGAGTGAGGCCTTAGAGATAACTCAACTAGGCTGAAAAGTCCCAGGCGGTGTAGAAAGAATTGGAAGAAGGGGAGTGGTGGATGTAGGATTAATCAGAAAGAAAGACTATTTTTGGAAAAGAAGCATGCAAGAGGAAGAACACAGTTGGAAGGAAGAGAAGCATGCTCACATGCACATAATACCTAACGACACTAGGGTTAGGTCTTTTGTAATGCATTGTAATGGTTGGTGAGTCGAGGATATAAATAAGTAATACTTAGGAGAGAGACAAAGAGAAGAGGCGGGGATAGAGAGGAAGATAATTGTAATGAATGTATGAGTCATTAAGCTAGCGAGCTAGAGAAGGCAAGAGCGACTCGATATCAAGGGTTAGATCACAGGCTAAGGATCCTGGTGTGATCTATTCAGCCTCGTAGGGATCGAGGAGCCTGTGGGAGAGAGGAGGAACTAAGACTGTAACCATGTTCGGCGTGATATCTTTCAAAACTATAATAAAATCTTGAGAGCCAAATATTTGTGGAGGTATCCCAGGAGGGGGTGAACCATGGTAACACAGTGTTATGTGATTGTATGAATGTGTCTTTTTGTCTGATTAGTTTATGAATGAAGTAACTAAGTAGATCTGGTATTTTACATGCATGCATAGAATAAATGTTATAACAAGATGTTAAATGGACTAAATAAAGGTTACAGTGCACAAACAAATTTCTCGCTCAATATTAGGTTGCAAACACCTGAGTATTTCAGCCACCCATAGAGCTATCTTGAATGATACCGCATAGTGCACTCCATGTACTTTGTTACCTTTTGGTTTACCAAAGGGGTCGATAGTCTTTAAGGGATTTTGTTGACAATCTTATTATTCTGAACCAGGTTCAATGAGAAACTGAATTCCCCATAAGGAATACTCAATACCAGTAGAAGAAGACTAGATAGAGTGAGGAAAACCAACAAATGGTTTTGTTGTCGGTTGATTGGAAGAGAATTGGATTGAGCATATGAGATCTGTTGAAGAAGCATCAAAAGAATACGAGATCGGGCGACAAGAAGGTGAAAGAATGTGAATCTAAAAGGGGATGTTGAGATCATGGAATTCCATGAAGGCATATAAAGAGAGATGGTTGATGAAAATGGAGCTAGAGTTTGCATAGAAAGATAACAGAAACCCGAAGTTAACACTGTGAAAATATCTGGACAAGTACATATTCATCGACTTGCATGAAGTATTTTTCTGTGATTTCCCACACATATTGTAGGAGTGGATCAAAATATTGAAAGACAACCATCCTATGAATTGAATCAGATAGCTAGAGTGGAATCTTGAAGAGATCACACAGCTACAATGAGTTGATAATAAGTTTACATGCGCAATAGATTTCTAGCTAGACAACATTGTTTTTGGATTTATCACAGAGTTTGCAGTATATACAACAAAGTTGTATAGCGCAGCAGAAAAAGAATTCTTGAAGGAACCTTGAGGTAGGTACATCAAATCATTATACACTTTCATTAAGATATTTCTATATAAAAAAGGTGTAATGACAATGGAGTCAGACAACTAAACTTCCCTACATGCATGGGGGAAGGGGGGACGCACTGACTGGAAAAGGAGAAATGGAAGGAGAAGGGGATAAAGGAAAGAAGGAGGAGGCATTGGACCCAATTATGATGGACGACAACCAGATCAAGCGGATCATGGAGACAAATGGAAAGATGCCCAGTGGTGTACCCTACCAATATAAGGTGAACACCAAGAAGATATTCGTAGTTGTGATGGAAGGCTTGGCAAGTGATGAAGAGAAGGTAGAGGATCTTCGGGCTATGGAACAGATTGAGAAAATCCTACGCGCAACATATGAGAGAAAGAAGAGAGGTCCAAAAGTGGAAGTATAAGGAAACATTCCTATACATATCAGTGTTAGTGTGGAACCCATAAACCCATGTGTGACTAATACACCAAGGAGAACACCACCATTTCGACAACTGAATTTCAAGAGAAGGAAGACAATAGAAAGCTGCATAAGGAACAATAACTAGGGGAGCCAGTTAAGGAAGTAGTAGTCAATTATCCACACCGCGTGAAGGTATTAGTTCAACATTTAATATGGCAGGACATGATCCCACCATTAGGTTACTATAATTCAAAGGAGAAGCATTGAAGGACCCAGAGAAGAACATGTTTATCTATGAAAAAATTTGGGAAGCAAAACAGATCACATATGAGGACACTAAACTTGCATAGTTAGCTATCACATTAAGAGATCGTGCACTGGACTGGTATATGAGTCTAGTTGTAAGAAGTCCACCAAGGACAACTAGGATGATTAGAGATATCAAGAAGTTGTTTATAAATGAGTTCCAGAAGCCGAGTTCAAAGGATCAATACATGAACGATATGATAGAGATCAGACAAAAACTAGGAGAATCTATATGGGATATTGACCAGAGATTCAAATGACTAAAGGAAAAGTTGAAATACGTCATGACAGATATGCAGCATAGGAATCTATTCGTCAATTCGATGTTACCACACTTGAAGTATCCACTTCAACAACATAAGTTTCAAACACAGGAATAGGCTCTCCAGGCAGCCCTGCAACTAGAAGAAAACCAATATCAGAAGACAGATCCAGCCATCGAGGAACTAAAGGAAGATCTAAAGAACTTAAAATTCTAGTTAAACCAAAACAAGGACAAGGACAAAAGAGAATTTGTTTGGTGTACCACATGTAGGACAGAAGGACACCACAAAAATGAATGTCCAACATTCGCACAGTACATGGCAGTGAGAATGCCAAATCCATTACCAACAAGAGGACTATGGTGCAAAATTTGTAAGAAACAGAGCCACGACCCATACCACTTCCCAATGATGCAGAAGTACTAGATAGTACCAAAGAGCTCGTATTGCAAATTTTTCAAGTCATTAGACCACGATGATAATGACTACAGAACCCTGGATTTCATGAGGGAAAGAATATCAAATGCATACAGGGTGTAGGCAGAAATGATGATCGGGAAAGCTGCACCTCAGTTTAATCAAGTACTAGCCTCGTAAAACACTATGAAACAATAGTATAACACTGCGGAGACACCTTACAACATTGCGCAACCAAAGTATAATACCGCGTAGCCACACTATAATACCGCACAGAATAACCAAGAACCTCATTATAACACACTGCAAGGGGATCGAGTTGGCTATAGAGGTGGAGGAAGAGAAAGAGGAGGCTTTGGGAGAGGTAGAGGACTAGTGGTATGTCATAATTGTCAACAACCAGAACACTACACATGGGAATCTCCACTGCCACCAGTGACTTGTATGTATTGCCGCGCATCATATCATGACACAGAAGAATGCCCAATGCTATTAGGGAAGATCCAGGAGAAGAGAAATCAGAACAATAAGAATGTTAAGTGGATTTCAGCAGAAGTGAGGGATGAAGGAAGAAACATCAACATAGTTACACGTGGAGGAGCTAAAATAGGAAACGATGCAATATGACAAGAGCCAGCACACCACCAATGGTTGAAGAAGAATGTCGAATGAAGGAAGTAATTTGATTCCCAGAATGAGAAAGAGATATTCAAGAAAGACAGACGAGAATTCTTGAAGCCAAACATTGCATCGAAATCAACTACACAGCATAGTAAGCAAGTACCAGAGTACGAGATGCCTCCATCATTGGATCACACCAAAGAAACACAACCCCCGGGACAAGTAAGTATGATTAAATGATTTTTACAATCATGTGTAAAACTACTAAATGATCCATCCTTTGTTAAAATATTACAAAATATGATAGAAATATATAGCATAGAAGCAGAAGGAAACCTAGAACAGAAAATAGTCAATCACCTACATACAAGGAGAAGAACAAGTATAGAATTTAGGTTGAACACGAACATTGGAGTGATAGTAGACTTGGATTGAGTGCGGACTAAAGCCAACATCAAAGTAATCGAGATAGTGGACAGAACAACACCTTATCGAACATTGCTTGTCTTGGATGGGCGTTTGATAACCAGGCCATAACAAACTTAAAAATGCGGAATATGACCTTCAACTCAGGAGAATATAGAGTCATTGTGCCATTGGACCCATCAGAAGGGGAAAGGTTCATAGAGCCTAGTTTCTTGGAGCTGGAGGAAATTAACCAGTTGTATAGAACAACTGCACGAGACGTCGATTACGTGAACCCAAATGCATATGGGGTACTCAGCTAGTAAAGAATCACCTCATGTGCATCAGACTCAGATACAGGCTTAGAAAATTCACAACAGAGATTACACAAAGTCTCCACATGAAGATGCACAAGAATACACCATGCAGTAAGATGGGTAGGTATGGAGATAAGGGGACCTCCCAACTTCCATGGGGTGAACTACCTAGAAAATTTATTAACACGGTACGAAGATGAAGTGTTAGAAAATCATAGGCTCTTATCCCTAGATATAGCAATCAAGGTGACACCTGCGAGAATGTGGGGTGTGCACAAAGAAAAAGTCAAGGACTGGTATCAATGTAAGCGGTTACTGCGCATTAGGTTTGGCACAGCATGAGGAAGCAACCAACTGTAGAAATATGATGGACAGGGGAAACTAGAAGAACACTTGGAGAAGTGCAGAGCACTATGGAAAATGACACCACTGAAGGAATGACCTCACCATTTCATGCACACATTAGAAGGCATCCCAACAAACTGGCATACAGATCAAGAACTGCATAGAGGAACTACAAGCTAGACAGTATTACAACAGAACTTTACAGTCACTTTCTCATTTGAGCATGAGAACTCCAACACAGACACAACACTTAAACAAATAACAGGGGTGATATTCATTAAGGAACCATAAGTTGAACTCATAACAGAAGAACAACAGAAAAACAGATAGACAGTGAAAGAACTATTGACATGCTACCATGTGCAAGAAGAAGCACCAGATGAAGATCACCCACATGATATTCAGATTGAGGAAGTTGAAGGTCCACCTCTGGAATCATAAGTAATTGTTGTGTCAATCAAAGTGAAGAAAGTCAATGTTGGGATAGTTGAGAATCCCAGAATGGCCATCATTGGAGACTATTGGGATGAGCAAACAGTGGAAAGTATAACAAAGTTACTATGTGAATACAACAACTTATTCCCAACAATGTTCATAGAAATTAAAGGCATAGTAGGAGAGCTACGAAAAATGAAGATACCACTCAGAGCTGAGGCAAGACCGATCAAACAACGACCATACAAACTAAACCTGATATACAAGAAAAAAGTCAAAGATGAGATCGATAGGATGTTGGAGGTTGGAATCATAGAACTTGTAGAAGAATATGAATCGATAAGACCAATGGTAGTTCAGAACAAGGAGGGATAAGAATATGCGTCGACTTGACAAAGTTGAACTATGTGTGCCTACATGACCCGTTGCCTACCTCGTTCACAGATGAAGTCTTGGAGAACATAGGAGGACAAGAAGCTTATTCATTCACCAATGGATTCTCAGTATACCATCAGATCAAGATAGCACCAGAAGACAGATACAAGACCACTTTTTCCACGAAATGGATATCCTACCAGTATACAATCATGTCGTTTGGATTGAAGAATGCACCAACAACATTCTACATAGTAGTCATAGTTGCATTTAAAGAGTTTATCCACCCATTTCTAGAAGTATATCTATACGATTGGACAGTCTATAGTCTATTGAAGGACCATGTAGAAGTCTTACGGGTGATGTTATAAAGATGTAGGAAGTGCTAGATATCATTAAATATCAAGAAGTGCATCTTCACGACACCTTTTGGGATACTATTGGGCCATATAGTATGCAAGCAAGGATTTCTATTAGATCCTACCAAGATTGCAGTAATTTTTAACCTGTCGCCACCAAAAAAAATCTATCAATTGAGAGAGACATTGGGACACATAGGATACTATAAAAAGTTTATAAAGGGGTATGCTTAGATCACTAGTCCAATAGAGAAATTGTTAAGGAAAGACACAAAGTTCCAGTGGAATGAGAACTATTAACACAGTCTGGATACCCTGAAAGAGAAGATCGTAACCGCACCAATATTAGTATTCCCATATTGGGAAAATACATTCCATGTAGATGTAGATGCATCCTCCATATGACTTGGAGCTATTCTGGCACAACCAGGAGTAGTAGAATTGGACCATCCTATAACATTTGCTAGCAGAAAATTGTCAGAATCATAGTAGAACTACAACACCACAGAGAGGGAAGGCTTAGCTATGCTCTATGTGGTTCATAAGTCCAGAAATTATTTATTGGGAAAACATTTCAAGATGTTCACAGACCATTCAATGCTCAAATACCTCGTCAACAAGCTAGTTTTGGGGGGAAGGATTTGTAGATGGTTATTATTTTTTCAAGAATTTGAATTTGAAGTGATAGTCAAACTAGGAAAGTTGAACGTAGGACTTGATCACCTGTTACGGATTAGTAATGGGGAGGAACCTATGAATATAGAGAAAAAATTTCCCGATGCATATTTATTTTCAGTCCAGATAGTCGATGACTACTTCCCAGACATCATCCAATACTTGATTACATGGACTGCGCCAAAGGAATACAACACTACACAAAAGAAAAATATGGTAGTCAAGGCTGCAGATTACCAATTGATTACAAGACACTTATACAAAATGGGTGCAGATAGCATCTTGAGAAGATGTGTGCTATAACATGAAAGACCAAGGATCTTAGAAGAATCCCACGAGGGAATAGCAGGAGGAAATTATGCATGTAAAGCTACCATGCAGAAGGTATTTCACAAGACTATGGTGGTCGACCATCCATAGAGACTCAAAAGAATACTGCCAGAAATGTTATGTATGTCAGAGGGATGGAAAACTGAATAGAATGGATGAGATGCTCCTGCAACCACAAGTAACTTTGCAGGTATTTGAAAAATGGGAAATAAACTTTGTGGGACCAATTAACCCACCATTAAAAAGGTCAGGAGTAAGGTACATTATCACTGCAATAGAATACCTGACAAGATGGGCAGAAGAAACACCAGTAAAAGATTGAAGTGCAAAGATATCATCACATTTCCTATTTGAACAAGTGATCACTAGATTTGGCTGCTCGAGGATTTTGATGAGTGAAAAAGGAACTCACTTCATCAACAACACTATTAAGGTTATGACTGAGGAGTTTGAAGTTTATCATAAAAAAAGTACACCATATAACCCTCAAGCAAATCGAATAGTGGAAGCCTTTAAAAAATCCTGGAAAATGCACTGACAAAGATATACAATGTTAATAGGATGATTGGGACCTAAATATACTAGAAGTATTGTGGGCATATAGGACCACATGAAAAAAATTGACAGGATAGACACCATTCATATCAGTGTATGGACAAGAAGCAGTAGTTCCATTAGAATTTTTGGTACCTAGTCTGCATGTAGCAGCAATTAAAAACATGACAGAATGAGGTGCAATGCATGAAAGGATAAATGAGCTGATGATCATGGAGGAAGACATGATTCTATTAGGGTTTCACCAAGAAGTCCAGAAAGCAAGGGACAAAGATTGGCATGACAGACATATCAAGAGAAAGGATTTCAAGGAAGGAGACTTAGTCTTGGTGTATGACAGTAAATCCCTTCAACACCTAGGAAAACTCAGAATGCATTGGTTAGGACCATACAAAGTGAAGATTTTCACAGACGGGTGATTTGTACATTTGAAGGATTTAGGAGGAACAAGGATGATCAATTGGAGTTGACTGAAGCTATATAGGGACAGTTGACCTCCTAGCACTTGAAAAAGAAAAAAGAAAAAAAGGAGGAGATACTGCATCAAACATAAAAGGGGATAACAAGAGAGGCATAGTGCGTCGAAAAGAGAATGAACATGCACACTCAGAAATGCTAGCATGATGGAGAAAAAGGCCAACAGTCACTACAAAGTGGAAATAGTGGGAATGAAGGATATGGAAAATAACCTCCAATGGATGACAAATATCAAAATTAAATGACAAAAATGACTAAGGTGACGCCACATTAATTGCGCCAACTGGTGACGGAAAGGGAAATCAATGCAAATTACGCATGAAACACCAGTTCAATTAAAATTAAAATTGGGTAATGTCTCCAAGAATCTTCACACAATTCCTATATAAGCTAGTACGCGGGATTGGGAAGGTTATTGTGAAATTGAGAAAATCATAAGAGATAGAATATACAAAGCCGAGAGAGAATTTTGCAGAGGTGACATAGGCCACTATGATTGATGGACAACACCCTTAATACCATGGCACCACCCAAACAAGGAGAACTGAGCTAAATGGGTAGACGACCCTGAATCAAAGCCAGATCACCACCGCAAGCATAGGGAAGTGAGCAACAACCACTTCATCCTCTAGAAGTTTTTAATGTGGATGAAATCCCATCACCTGATATGACACTAGGAATCCCCACACTTTTCATTTAGGAGACCCAACAAACGACACCAATAGGCATGGACATTGATGTACCAGAAGGGGGACATGAACAATAGGATAAGGATGCAGGAAATCATTCACACCCCTAAAACCCTAAATAAGGCCCAAGAGTTAATGGGACAGTCCCAAACTACAAAGAAATGATCGCACTGGAAATATCACATACAACCATGTCGGAACAGCCACAGGAGGGCACAATGGAAGATCTCACCGGCTGAGCAGAGGAGTATGATGAAGATAGAACAATGGAGGTTGGAACCTCAATTCTACCACCACAACAAAAGGGAAAATAGGTAGTACCAAGGTCACCACGCAAGCAAGACTCCATAGCCATAGTCTTTCCATGCATTCCAGAAGGGGTATATATCGGAGGTAACATGTTAGGTCACGTGGATAAATTGAGGTAATCATACCATGACGTGACGGACATGAAAAATTTCCCTAAATTCGCAAAGAAAATTTACCTACAGATGAGGGGTATAGGACACTTTGGTGAAACAATTAACCAACCACTACAGTGGGTAGTTGGACTGGCCAAAACCGGGATTCTACACCTGTTGGACATCCTGTACTTTGGGAGAGGCCAATAAACAAACAATTGCATCAAGAAGATGATGGAAGTCACCCATGGAGGACACCTATGGCTAGAATAGATCTTCTTAATAGATATAGAGCTCATTACACACATCACGAGGATACCATCATGGGGGGAGTCACACATCCGTTCCTTGATGACAAAAATAAGGAGAAGGCACTGGCTGAGTAAATGAATAAAAGGTATGGTACAAAAAGGGGGTCGTGCAGAATCATAATCAAGTGTATTAGTGATGCAGCGACAAGGATGGCCACAAAACTCATGGCATGCAAGTTACTTAGAAAATTTCACAAGGAGGAAGTCTCTGTCATGGTTGTCACAACTACATCTCAGTGCACAGAGGGAACCACAATCAGTTGGGCCCCATATTTGTTGAATATGTTCCTGGAAGACTGCAAGGACGCGCATGAATTGGGGACATAATTTCAGTACTCGTGGCTACTCATAATGATAACCTTGATCAGATGGAAGGAGCCTAGATATTAATTATTTGGCACAATACCCAATCCTTCCCACACATTAAGCTACCTATCATTGGGGTTCACATCAAATACCAAGAACAGGAAGGCGAATGCAACCATATTCGAAGGATATTGTAAAGACCTACAGGAGAGCATCACCAATACTTGGTGAGTTACACTAGAAATGATCGCACATTAATAGGGCATAACCAAATTCAAAGCGACTAGGCATGTAATGTGGATCCAAGCATGGAAGGATCTCAACAATCAATGGATACAAATGTGCTACTACATCAAGGAGGAGGACATAGAGATGGCCATCAAGGATTGGAACGATGAATGGAGGATTCCAGTCCTAAATCGAGAAAATCCCGCAGATACGGACGCGGAGGTAGGGCAGGAACAGACACCTACAGAAGAGATAACAGTGCCTAAGAGGCCAATGACAGGTCAAAACAAGGCACAACAGAACAAATGGGGGGCATCCAAGAAAGGCACCCAGGCAGGGAAGAAGAAAAACACCCAGGGACCAGAGGTATAGGAGAAACAAACTGAGGCAGCACAGGGAACCACATTGAGTGCTAATTAGTAGGGGAAAGGTTAGACCAAGAGGCCAGTCATCCAAATTTGGGATGCATGCAAGAAATCTAAGGTGCACAAAACACCACCAGAATATAGAATCACGTAGGACGATGCGAACCTTGTGGCCAAAATGGTCAAAGATCACACTGTGGAGGATTTTGACAATGCTCAATGCCAAAGGGAAAGGAATGAGGAGGATTTGGCATACATGAGGCAACTCCTCCAACAGATCAAAGATACGTAGGGGGGTTAGTAGTGGCATAGAAACAGTCCCATCAACATCACAGGTAGGATTCAAGGCTGGACCATGCGAGAAGGAAAGGATCCATATGACATCACAACCTAGCTTGACATTTCACATCACACCCAACATGATACGCATGGATGAAATCGTAGGGAATACACCCCTAAAGTATTTGGCCCAAATATACTTGGTAATGACATGAATACCAACCAAGGTCTTGTATAAACTGCAAGTCAGTGTCACGCAAGAGGTATAGTCATACGCACGCACAGACACAGGGGAATTGCAGCAGACAAAGGACAATCATGATGATTTGGAATTGGTACTCGAACATGCTAAGTTCGAGACAAGAGATGAAAAAGACCATGTGGATAGGTTGGAGTAGGAATTGGCCAGATCCTATGAGAAAATCCCAAGGATCATGCAAACGATAGAACTCATAGTGACATAGAAGATTGATCAGATTGTGCAGACAATCGATCAATATAGGGAGGATATCGAGCACCTTCGGGAGCATCTCATACCTACCACTCCACCAAAGGTGAAGGACCATAGGAAGCAGGAGGAAACAACGTAGATAAATTATATAGAGCGACAATTCCTCGTGGTAGCCGACTTGTTCAAGAAGGAAAAACAACTATGGACGAAGATGGAAGAGAATCAATAGGTCTAGTAGTGGGACCAGGAAGAAGAAAGGATACGCGCAGCTATCTAGGACCTCAAGTAGAGGCAGAATATAATGTTGGTCACGGAGCGTGTTAAAGGAGCGCAAGATATGAAGAAACTGCAAGAATAAATCATAGTTGCACAGACATAGAAAGAGTGCCAACCTCAAATGGAATCTCTCCAGGAGAGGGCAACAGAGGTCATTTCACAGGCAGAAGACACAAATAAGAACATGGCACAAACTCAGGCAAAGTGCATAGGGATGATCAACAATGATATTGCAGTGTAGGTATTGGACGCACTCAAAGAGAAGATTGTGCAGGCTCAATTGTAAGCAAAGGATCTCATAGAGAAGTTCCAGGTGATCACAAGAGAGATCGATGAAGCGCACAAGGTTTAGGTGGCTTGGGAAGAGCCACATGTCAGTGTTGGGGGCATGTTGGATGCAGGACGAATTAGAAAGAAATTCTATTTTTGGAAAAGAAGCATGCAAGAGGAAAAAGATAGTTGGAAGGAAGAGAAACACGCGCACATGCATGTAAGACCTAATGATGCTAGGGTTATGGTTTTTGTAATTCATTGTAATCACTGGTGAGTCGAGGATATAAATAAGTATTACTTAGGAGAGAGACAAAAAGAAGAGGGGGGGACAAAGAGGAAGATAATTATAAGGATTGTATGAGTCATTAATCTAGCGAGCTACAAAAGGTGTGAGAAACTCTATCCCAAGGGTTATATCACACGCTGAGGATCACAGTGCGATCCAGTCAGCCTTGCAGGGATCAAGGATTATTTGGGAGAGAGGAGGAACTAAGACTGTAACCACGCGCGACATGATATCTTTCAAAACTATAATAAAAGTTCGAGAGACAAATCTTTGTGGATGTATCCTAGGAGAGGGTGAACCACAGTAACACTGTGTTATGTGATTGTATGAATGCATCTTTGTGTCTGATTAGTTGATGAATTTTGAATGAATGAAGTAACTAAGTAGATATGGATTTTACATGAATACCTAGAATAAATGTTATAACAAGATTTTAAATGGATTGAATAAAGGTTACGGTGAAAAAACACAGATCTCGCTCAATATCAGGTTGTAAACACTTGAGTATTGCATCCATCCATAGAGCTATCTCGAGTTAGACTACGCAATGCACTCTGTGTACTGTGTTTCCTTTTGGTTTACCAGAGGGGTCGATATTCTTTAAGGGATTTTGTTGGGAAGCATCTTAGTATGAACCAGGGTCAGACTGTAAGGGTCAATGAGAAACTGAATACCCCATAAGGAATCCTCAAGACTAGAAGAAGACTAGATAGATTGAGGAAAACCAACAGAGAGAGCCCTCAATTCTTTTCTTGTTGAGTACTATGTTTTCTCTGGGATGAGAAAGATGGTACGCTGATGAAAGTAAAAGTTTTTGAAACCATAGTGATGAGGGTTTTATTGTTCTAAAAACAATCGAGATATGTTTGTGTTGCACTCATGGAAACATTTGGGGATAATGTGATGAAGTGCACAAATATATGCTAGGACATTTTGAATATGTTTTATGGATTTGAATGTTATGATACATGCATTTGGTTTAATATTACAACTAATGTAATTGTGACTATGATGATGCACGCTATGTATAGAAAGGAATTGGAGTTGTTGAGGAAGACAATTTCCAATGATGGGCAACCTCAAGAAGACAATGACCATGAGAAGGTTGTGGTTGAAATATTGTTTACATGGATATAAAAGTCCCCATAAGGCACTGTTGATGAGGTAAAAAAATCAGAAAGAGGGTGCTAGCAGCCAAGAACCAGTATAAAAATGTTCATGCCTATGTGGCACAAGGTATGAAGGGATTTGGTAAGAACCCCTTCTAAAATATTTTATTGTCTTAGTGTTATGCATGAACTTTTCAAAGGTAGTTGTATGCCTTGGATACCCAAGTAAGGTATGATTCAGGAAGGAGAACATGAATGATGGAGGTGTGAACCTCTGGTAGTAAATATTGTTTGTAATCCTGGGAAGAATTCATGAACTGCTATGTCATGAATACATTGACCAATCAAGGAATTCTTAAAGGCATTCATGTGAAACCTTGAGTTTCATGAGTGACGATTTAAGGCTGTGATCGATTCAAAGTAGAAAATATGGTTCTACTAAAATAATAAATATGGACTGAGAATCCATATGGTAATAAGTTGGTGGAATTCCAATACACCTTAGCAAGAGTTCCTAACCTAAAAAGTGATAATCTGAAATCGATGCAAGGGCCCATTATGTGTAAATGTGGCCATGGACATTGGCACATTGATTAAATTTACTTAATGTTCAATTGCATATGGAAAGGTTGATATATTGAACTAATTCATGTTTAAGGAATGAAATTTCCTTTTTCTTTATATCATCGAATAGATAAAAGTGATTCAATTGTTAGCATGCACAATTTAAGGATTGTTTGTGATGACGTTATAAAGGTGTAGTGAAAATATATGTGCATGGGAAACTAACAATTTGTTTGGATGATTGAAGTTGAACGTGCAGGAAGAAAAGAGTCTTGGATATGGCAATGATATAAGTCCATAAGGAAGACTAATTACATGCTAATCCAAACCACAAGGAATGGTATTTTCTTTGAAGAGAATGCATTTGATTGTTAGTCTACACAGTCCTGAAATTGTTTGTGAACCACTACAAGTGTGCAATGAAAATAAAATGTGCATGAGAACTAACAATTTTTTTGGCTGAGGAATGTTGAAATTGTAGGAAGCAAAGAGTCTTGGATATGGAAATGTTGTAAGACCATAAGGAAGACCAATTTCCTACTGATCCAAACTACTATGAGGAGGAAAGTCCCATGCTTGTGAATATGTTCCCTATGTGGAACAAATATGGAAAAAAAAAATGTGGAATTTGGGAATCTGTGGGTGACAGATTTACAATAAAATTATGAATTTAGAATTTATGATGATGTCTCATTAATTTTTGTATACCTGTGATACAGGTGAGAAGAAAAGATCTGTATAGAAAGGATAGATGAAGTCTGTCAAGATGAAAATCATGAAAAATGGCTATTGTTGAGCCATGAGAACCTTGTGGTAAGCCATGATCGCCTAGAATATGTTTTTTTGAGGTAACACAAGATGGAGGGATGCCTTGATAGAGAAATTCTGAGGGATGCCTAGACTATAAGGTTTGATGAAGTATTTGGAATTCTTCCTTTGTGATAAAACCTTGGCAAGGCAAGATGGATCACCCAAGGAACTATATAGTAGAGAAGGGGATGCCTGAGCCTGGGCCTAGAGGGTGAGTGACCACAAGGAAGAGGATACTCTGATAGTTCTTGTAAACTATTGAATGGGATCATGCACGCAATGGGTATGTCTAGGAAAAATAGTGAGCCTAGATAACAAGACAACCATGTTGACACAAATCCAAAAACTGCGCAGATGAGTATTGTGCTAAGTTGTGAAATTTTTTAGAATTTTATGCAACAATAAATAGTTTTCACATGAAACTATGATTAATGTGCTTGTTGTCCAAATTTTTTTGAAGGTAGGTGAAGAGGGCTAAGAGGCTGAAAAACAAATGACCAGGAAAGAGGTTCAATACTTCTAAATCAACTGAATGTGAAAGGAATGATAGGTGTTACTAAGAAAGAACACCGAGGACAACGTTCCTTTAAGGGGGAGGGGATTGTAACATCCCTGTTTCCCCCAACTTGTAATTAATCATTAATCATAATCACCATGCTATGGCATGGGAAAAATGTAAATGTATTATTGTTTGGATAGCCAAACAACTAACTGTGGGGGTAAAGCCTTGAAAGTACTGGCCATGATATCACTAGAGGAAAGAATGTGAAAACTATAAGAAAGGGTTCATTATATCGAATGACCCAAAATTTCCCTTGTTGAGGATAATGAACCTCCTCTAGATCCCAAAGAGATAAATCAGTTAATGAAGAAAGGACTGGTGGTTGAACCATCAACCAACCCCATGAATGGAAGCATGGTCTACCTAAACAATGTCAGCCTGAAGTACCATAGGGTCCTGCAAAGCCAGACTAACCCGAATTTTCCTTCTGACAAAAGGAAAAAGATAGGAGGGATGTGTGTGAGAGGCACACAAGAGAATAAAGAGAAGAGTGTGTTATAATATAGAAGATGGTGTGCTCGTTTTACCATTGACAATACCTTCTTCACCCAACCATAGGCTGAAGCCTCCCTCCGATCACCTTAACCTTGACTGAGAATTACTCCGGAAGCAAACCCTGGGCTAGATAGCCAAACAAAGAGTAGCGCATCAATCCCCAAGGATAGCGCATCACAAAAGGTTGATCATATGTTCCAAACCCTAGCCAAGAGATATTCAAGCCAATACTGAGAACTTGTTGCTGCTGCAGCTGCACCTGCAACTCTCCTCCAAACCTGCGCACAAGACTTCAACTGTTGTGTGCACCAACTAGGAAAACTGCAATTCTGAGATGCTGCAAATGAGAATTGGCGCCCTATATTTATAGTACTCCTGCTAGTTTTGTTGGGGTCGACTTCTCCTTCTGGGTATGTGTTTGTTCAGTATATTATTATTATTTATGGTTGACTTCTTCTCTTGGAGGCTAATAGCCTAATATAAATTATCTTCTTGAGCCGACAAGGATTCTAGGGTTATTAGCCAACTCATTAGGGTTTCTCTTTCTTCCCGGAGTATTCTATTCTCATTAGGTTCACACCTGGAGGTAAATACCTCCCGCATCTACCATAATATTAACACTCCCTCCTAGCTAGAGAGGTATTTACAGGTAATGTACTTGAGCACAAAATATACCATTTACCCGGTAGCATCAATATAGTCATCTA
>SNQJ01S0036745.1:78839-102796 GCA_010110895.2 Picea sitchensis
GGGTTATCAACCAACTCATTAGGGTTACTCTTGCTTCCCGGAGTCTTCTATTCTCGTCAGGTTCACACGTGGGGGTAAAGACCTCCCGCATCTACCATAATATTAACACTCCCTCCTAGCTAGAGAGGTATTTACAGGTAATGTACTTGAGCACAAAATATACCATTTACCCGGTAGCATCAATATAGTCATCTAGACTATTTCATGACTAGATCATGAGCATCACCATCATCATCAGTTGCATCATCTCTTGAAACCATACTTCATATGAGTAGTTGGATATGATGTTGGATAAGTCACTCTCACCATGGATTGATACAAGAGGAGTAAAAGGCTCTGAACTGTTTTCCGTCTGGAAAACCTTTGTTCATTATTCATCTGAATGATCATTATCTCCAATAAACCGTTGATAGTCTTCAAGGCAATTAGAACGAGGATAGAACACACCTGTGTCTATTCATAGTAGTACATAACTACAATCCAGTGGTTCACTACCACATAAAGTAACACAAAAGTACTTGATTAGCAACATATGGTTGCAAACAGTGAAACATATTCACCACAATAATTCTCATCTACTGTCATATAGTCTTCATAACAAACATCTGAGAGAATCCTGAATAGAAACAATGTTATGATAAAAAAATGTATCATCTGGGCCAATCTTTCACTCATGTCTGTGAGATCTGAAATAATTTATGCCACCATAGTAGTCTTCTTCTGCATAGAAACAATGTTATGATAAAAATTGAATCATTTGGGCCAATGTTTCACTCATGTCTGTGAGATCTAAAAGAGTGTCTACCCTCAGTATAGAATATCAACAATAATCATCTGGGCCATTATTTTACTCACATCTGTGAGATCTGAAAGAATGTCTGCCCTCAATATAGAACATCAAAAATGGGCTATCTACCCCATTCTTCTCAACCAAGGAAGAAGGATTATTTCTGATTTCTGAGCCTGGACCATTTCTCACCCTGGGCCATTCCTCCGACACTAAACAAAGTGTAATATGGAGAGAATGAGTCTGCCCTAAGAAATGTTTGGACCATTCCTTACCCTGGGCCATTCCTCCGACACTAAACAAAGTGTAACTTGGAGAGAATGAGTTTTCCCTAAGGAATGATTGTCCTGGACTATTCCCCACCCTGGGCCATTCTTCCGACACTAAACAAAGTGTAACCTAGAGAGAATGAGTCTACCCTCAAGGAAAAACTATCCCTGATTGATAAGCCTGGACTATTCCCCACCCTGGGCCATTCCTCTGACACTAAACAAAGTGTAACCTGGAGAGAATGAGTCTTCCCTCGAGGAATAATTGTCCAAACCATTCCCCACCCTGGGCCATTCCTCTGACACTAAACAAAGTGTAACCTAGAGAGAATGAGTTTTCCCTCGAGGAATGTTTTTCCTACATCAACCTCCAAAATGGACGATTCTTTGAAACTGCTCACAACTGTGAACTTCGAAAGAATGATTGCTCGGCGAGGTGGACCATTCTACTTGACCACTACTTAGAGTGACTACCAAGAAGAATGACTCTCCTAGACCACTCCCCATGTGAGCCACCATGGGAAGTCTCTATCTATGATACATTAGCAATCAGTATGCCTCCCATGTTAACTACAATGGGAAGTCACTATCTGTCAGAAATATCAATCCACTTTCCAAACAGGAAAACATCTGTCCAATCTAGACTATTTTTCAATAAATAATATTTTCAATGCTCCCTCCTAACTTGAGAGTTATTTCAATCACAAAAATAAATGTTTGCATACCTTCTTCTAGTTTGGAGAGTCTTCCCTTCCAGCTAAGAGAGTTATTTCCATGAGCTCTAGCTTGAGTATGCAAGTTCTTTCATCTTGAGTATAGGATTTACCAAAATGTATGCTTATCTGCTCATCTATGGAGATATGTATTGGAGAAATCATTTTCTCCCTTCTGGACTTTATCATGGATAATGTAATGCTTGTACTGGAGTCTAGAACGCTTTGAAGGCTTCATGTAGATCTAAACAATAGAGTATATCATATTTGGAGAACTGGAACATATCCATGTGGTACTTCTTCTGTCATCATGAGATCTGATCTTCTAAGTAGTCATCTTGATGTTATAGGAATTCTTCACCACGCTTTTGTTGTGCACTGGAGGTTCTCTGCCAAGTTGTCTTCTTCTTATCTGCATACAAGAGTCTCTTTCTGGTATGCCTCAAAGTCTTGAGATTGCTCTTCATATGCTCTTTATTTAATTTCTATGGAGAACATTCTTTGCATTCGTCTGATGTAGAATTTCGAATCATGGATGTTGCGTATGATATAATGACTTATATAGAGATAAGTTTGGCGTACCAGAAAAATCAATCATCATAGTCTCCTCCCTCCATCTAAGAGAACCTCTGGTTCTGGATCTCACAATGCTTTCATTCATAAGTCTTTCGTACACTGTTCTTCATCATGACTTTCAGTACTTCTGCTTGATTTCTTTTAGTGAGTTCTTATCAGGCTGGTAATCTTGTGATTCTTTGATACAATGACCGGTTGTTCTAGTTCTTCTTTTTCTTTCTTGGAATCTTTATGTTCTTCTTCATGTTTTTCTTTTACTTTTGGGTCCATGGAATTTGTAGATTCCATGCCCTAGAGATTCCACTTCTACCTTTCATCATAGGATCACGGATCTGGATGGACAACCAAGAATACTTTAAGGCTTCTCTTTGAAGAGGTATTCTTTTGTGGTTGATATGAACACGTACTGTCTTTTCATGGCTACTACCATGGATATATACATTTCATCATCTTCAATGGATCATAGGATTAGCTCCCTCCTAATCCTTGCTTTATGTAAGAGTTCATATAATCGACTCCCTCTGTATGATAGAGTCCATACTTTCATCTACATCCTTATTTTCTTCCGTAATATATAATTGGCTCTTCTGTCTGATAGAGTCCACGCTTCCGTCTTAGTTGTCTTCATAAGTATTTCTCCAATTTCTCTTGATTTCTGACTTCTAAGTCTCTTCAAGATTGATTCTAATTTCAGATTATCTTGTAATGGATTTCACATGATATATTTCATTCTTTCATGTGTAATATCTAATGATACTCTTTTCATCTTGTTTGTTCTTCCATAGATATAGTTCTTCTTGGAACACATTATCTTCCAAGAGATAGATATACAAGATATGTACAGAGACGATGCAAACAAGAAATGTACAAGGAATAAGAAGAGTGTTGTTACCTTTTAGTAGAAGTCTCTTCCATACTGCTTAGTCTTCTTTGTAGGTTCCTTTTCTTCGACAATCGATGCTTCGTGTTTCTCCTTCCTTTTATTTAGCTTGGGACACTAATTCCTTTAGTGACCGTACTTTTTACAGTTGAAGCATTGTATTTCTGAAATGTCTTTTTCTTGATTTGGCTTCCTCCTTGAACCAAACTTCCTTTTGTTCCCGAAGTTCTTGAATCTTGCTGTGAAGGCTTGATCATCGTGGTTCTTTTGGGGTTTCTCTTTTGCATTGATCCTTGATTCTTCTTGAGCACATCAAGTCCAAAGTTCTTCAAATGGAAGGTACTCCTTCCTTGTGTTCATGCTTGCGGAAAATGCATCCCATGTCTTAGGAAGACCATTGAGTACTATGTTCACCAATTCCTTTTCTGAAGTGATCTCTTCAATAGCTTGTAGCTGATATCTTAACTGGGGGATCCTTACAAAGTATTATGTTATGTTGTTGTCGTCATTCATCTTCATGTTACGGAGCTCATTCTTCAGACTCATAACTTTTCCAATGTTTCTGATTGAGAAGATATTTGTTAGGGCATTGTACATCTTCTTCGATGAGTAAAGATGGGAGATGTAGGGTATCAAGTGGTCCTTTATGGAATCCACTATGATACTCATGGCATTGATGTCAATATCTTTGAATTTCTCCATAGCTACAACGTTCTGCGGTTCCTTCTCTTCTCCTTCTTCAAACTCTGGCTTCATGATCTTTCCTTTCACAATATCCAGTACTTTATTCTTAGCAAGGATGAGGTCAATCCTTGTCTTCCATGATTTGAAGTTAGAGGCTCCATCTAACTTGTTCTCAGACTTCATAGAGTTCGTCATGGCTTGCTTGACTTGGTCAAACCCTAGATTTGACCATAAATCCAAACTTCACATCTTGGTCTTCTGAGTGTACCAAGAGATGCGTTGGGCTAGGGCGCACTGATCTATCCAGAGATTAGGTCAATCTCGTCACTTAAGGTGCCTCGACAAGAGGTTTAGGGTTTCTGCAAATGCTTATACTAGTAACCCTAGTTGTTATGGAAATTTCTCCTGCTAGTAACCCTAGCGACAGTTCCTTAACAAGCTCAATGTCTAGCGGCTATGTTTCCTTCCAGCGTTTTAGGATGACTGAAGGGGTGTGGGCCCATAACCTGTTAGAATATAGAATATGGTGTGCTCATTTTACCATTGACGATACCTTTGTCACCCAATTATAGGCCGAAGCCTCCCTCCGATCACCTTAACCTTGACTGAGAATTACTACGGAAGCAAACCCTAGGCTAGATAGCCAAACAAAGAGTAGTGCATCAATCCCCAAGGATAGTGCATCACAAAAGGTTGATTAGATGTTCCAAACCCTAGCCAAGAGATATTCAAGCCAATACTGAGAACTTGTTGCTGCTGCAGCTGCAGTTGCAACTCTCCTCCAAACCTGCGCACAAGACTATAACTGCAGTGTGCAACAACTAGGAAAACTGCAATTCTGAGATGTTGCAAATGAGAAATGGCGCCCTGTATTTATTGTAGTGCTGCCATTTTTGTTGGGGACGACTTCTCCTTCTGGGTATGTGTCTGTTCAGTATATTATTATTATTTCTGGTCGACTTCTTCTCTTGGAGGCTAATATCCTAATATAAATTATCGTCTTGAGCCGACAAGGCTTCTAGGGTTATGATCCAACTCATTAGGGTTTCTCTTGCTTCTCGGAGTCTTCTATTCTCGTCAGGTTCACACGTGGAAGTAAATACCTCCCACAACTACCATAATATTAACAGAGTAGAGAATGGGAGAATCTCTCCAGCTGAGAATGGGCATAAGGACATGATCTTGATGTTGAGGAAGCATATGATAAACCTCGTTGAGGCCATAAAAGAGAGATAAATCCATGAGTTTGTAGAGAACGAGATGTGAGAAGAAGACCCCAAGATTGATACTGAGGAAGCATCTAATAAACCTCACAGAAGATGTGAAAGAGAAAGGATCATTGAGAATCAACATAAATTCCCTAGCGATATCATGGCTTGCCATGGGGGTGGATAGAGCACTTAGAATGAATTCATATGAGCCTTTGGTTGGGTGGAAAGGAGAAAGCCCATAGTCAGTTAATTGGCTGCAATCTATAATAGATAAGTATTCTCATATCCTTAGTAATTGAACTGAAACTATGAATTAAAGTTGGACATACTATGAATGTTTCTGGGATGTCCATGTTGGCTTGATAATTAGACTGTATCCCTTTATATTTTATTGATTGTGTATGTAATAAATTAAGGAACTATATGGTTTGTACACGTAAATTATTGAGCCCTGTAGTGACTCAAATTTAAGGAAATGAACTATGAGTTCATCGACCTTGAAATAGTTTCCTGTATGCATGGCAACACTCCTTGTTGTTTCGAGTATCCTGGTAAAAAAGAGTTTGTTAAGTTGAGGACAAAGAGAGAAAATAATGTGCTAGTGCATAATTCCTTTAGAAATGATGAAACTTGGGAAGGATAATGAGATTCAACCCTTGAAAGGGGACACCTTTCCATTCAAAAGATGAGTGGAAGAGATTCATTTGGGACGACCCATATGACAACACCTAAAGACCTTAGGCTAAGTATAAGGAAGCTAATACTTCCTGGCTTCGAAGCTCTGGAATTTTGGGACTTCAGAGTATTACTGACCTTACTAGCCTTAAATTGGCCAAGGGTAACTGGGAGATTCGATTATCAGCGAGTTGATCGGAAATTGATGGTTTCCCTAGTGGTTAGGTGAACCTATCTTACCATCTAAAATGGGATCCAACTACCCATGGAGAATTAGTTTGAACCCCCGATCAAGAATGTTCGGGGGTCCCCTCAGCCATTGGATCTTCACTGAGATAACTTCGGTGAAGTTCTACTCTAGGATGATGGAGATGCTATAGCATCAAACTCATTGAATTTAGAAGTTACGAAGTGAATAAGAGTTGTATATTTGGGAAAGATTGTTCGGGGTCTCGTCTACCGTCCGATCATTTAAGAGGAGCGACCTGCACATGGTACTTCGATGAAGTCCTGCTTTGAGAGAATGGAGTGGAAGTGAATCCAAAACCCTAGAAGGTTGGAGTCACGAAGTGACCAGGACCATTGATCTGGGGACTCTTTGGGTTCTCTCCTAGACGTCAGATCTACTAGGAGGTCAGCCCAACATTGACCGATTTGGGAGAACAAGGACGTTGTAGTGTCAAAACCCCCAAAGGCCAAAGTTACGAAATAATGTGGACCATGGATATAAGGATCCATCAGGACCCCTCTTGACCATTTGATCATGGGGACATGTGTATCACGATGAAGAGCACGTGGAAGCCCAAGTGTCGATTGGTGGCATTTCTAGGTGTGGATACCTCGTGTCATGGGAAGGGGATGATGATGGCCTAAGGTAGGTTCCACATATTATTACCAGATGTTTTTGGAATGACAGATGCCCCTTTAGGAGTGGCCCAATAGTGGGACCCATAAGACCCTTTAAGTGGATGTTATGAGCCGTAGATCTCTGGAGTTATGCAGACACCCTCAGACCATTAGATCTATGTCGAACGCATCCCATCGTTGAAAAATTTGTGAGAATAGGGGTGTTTTAATTCCAAAATCCCCGAAGGGTAAAGTCACAAAGTAATGAGGACCGTTGATCCTTAGATTCTTCGGGATCCCTCTCAGTCGTCGATATATAGGGGACGCGTCATGCTAGATCCTTGAGTCTGAAGACTGATCACTTCAGGGACATTTGAAGTGTGATGTGTCGATAAGTTTTGAAGCTCAGAGTAACGAAATTCATCTATTCGAGGATGCCTCGAGACTTTTACTCACCATCAAATATAGGTTTTGGTCAGCTCGACACTGACCTACTTCGGGGAAAAGGAGAATTCTATATCATGAAATCCCCAAATGCCTAAGTTACGAAGTAGTGAGAACCATTGATCCAAAGGGTACATGGACTAACATTGGCCGCGAGATTGAAAGGCATAAATGATGATCATTCTTGAGTAATGTGAAGTAGTAACATCACCCAGGGTGAAGTGGACCCAAGTTGGATGTGAAATGTGTCACTCGGATTTGTGTGTATCACATACCTTATAGACCCATGGAAATGTGACATGTTTCATCCCTTGACCCTTACATGTGTCAATCCTTGGTATGAGTCTCTTAGCCAAAGTGATTGGTAGAGTGACCGAAACTTCGGGAGTCCCAGACTTCGAGGCTATGGAGGATTTGGGAGTAGTATTGTAAAGGGACCAAAAGGCTCGAAGGCTAGAGTCATGTGGCAAGTTTACGGGACTTTGAAATTTTAGGATTTCAGATAGTCTCATTCGAAGATATAAAAGAGGCATAAAACGCCGAAGTGTCGAAGTGCCAAAGCACCGAAGTGTTTAAGTGTCGAAGCGCTAAAGTGTTGAATCCCTCTACCGCTGATATTATAATGAAAGATTAAGTCTATCACGGAGCTCAGTTTTGAGAATGAAGGTATTTGTTGGGTAGTGATGGACGAGAAGGACGTGATACAAATCCATGATGTAGGATTGGAGAGAGTTAAGGAAAATGAAAAATGATGCCCCACCCCTTAAAATATCTTCTAGGGGTCAGGTGTGTTACAATTTGAGGTAGGTATACTCCTCATCTCCCCTTCACAATAGCTAATAACTCTCTCTTATAAGATGGAGTTTGAAACTACTAATAATATAGCTAAATATGAATCTCTAGTGTTGGTATTGAGGGATGCCAAAGACATGGCCATTGACTATTTAGCAGTTTTTGGTGATTCCGAGTTAATCATCAATCAAGTTAAGAACATCTATCAAGATAAACAACAGAGGCTCAAGCAATATAGAAATGAGGTATGGGACCTGATCGACAATTTATTTTTATCATTTAACATATCCTGCATTCCTTGAGAGGAGAATCAGAAGGCAAATTCTATGGACTTAGTTGCCAACACTTTTAGACCTCCCATTGGTCCAAATAGTAAATATCAGGTGGAAATCAGACATAGAACAACCATACCAGAAAACATAAAGAACTGTAAAGTATTTAATGATGATCTAGAGCTGCAGATATTTCTACACACCATTGATGAATTCCCCAATATCTTAATCGACCAAGAAAGCCAAGAAGGTGAAAATAATGAATTAGAAAATCAACAAACATCTCATTTGCCAAATACAGTAGCTGGCCACGATATTGTGGAGTTGAAAACCAATCACATTCCAAGAGGACTAGTTCCACTGGAAAGGTCGTTTTATAGTAATGATGTTTCCATAGAAGCTGCCATGAAGAATCAAGAAGAAGAGATAACACATTGCAATATTGGGACCACTAAGAATCCGAAGATCATCAAGTTGTCCAAAGAATCAGTTGTGGAACAAAATGATAGGTGTGTCAGTATCATCAAAAAAAAATTTGATACTTTTGCATGGTCGTATGAGGATTTATATACATTTGACACTGACATCATCCAGCACAAGATCCCTTTGAAGGATGGCTCCAAGCCATTCAGACAGAATATTCAGAAATTTAATCCCATGCTAATGTCCATAATTGAGAAAAAACTGAAATGGATGTTGGATGCAAGGATTATTGTATCGTTGAGGTACTCAAATTGAGTGGCCAATTTGGTACCTGTGAGGAAGAAAAATGGGGATATACGCTTGTGTGTTGATTTCTGAAATCTCAACAAGTGTTCTCTAAAGGAAAATTACCCCCTCCCCAAGATGGATCATATTTTACAGAGGGTGGTAGGTGCCCACAGTATTTCCTTGTTAAATGGATACTTGGGTTATAACCAGATAGTGGTGTGTGAAGAGGACAAAGAAAAAGCATCATTCACAAGCCCCTGGGGAACATTCATGTACGACAAGATGCCTTTTTGGATGATGAATGCAGGGGCCACCTTTCATAGGGCCATGGACATAACTTTCGTGGGGGAAAAAGACAAATTTATGGTTATATATTTGGATGACATCACCATTTTATCCAAGTCAGATGATGAACATTTGCAACATCTGGAGCAGGTTTTCCAGAAATGAAGATTCAGAATATCTTTGAATCCTAGGAAGTCCCACTTTTCCATGCCAGAAGGGAAGCTCCTAGGCCACATCATACTAGAAGGAGGTATACAAATTGAATTGAATCAATTTTATGCCATTCAAGAGTTTGAAATCCCCATAAATAAAAAGTCTATCTAGTCTTTCATTGGCAAGATAAACTTCCTACGACGCTTTGTGCCAAATTTTCCCCGAAATCCTGAAGCATATCACTAACATGTTGAAGAAATATGTTGTGATAAAATGGTCACAAGAGGAAAATTCACCATTCCAAAGGATCAAGCAGGCTTTAGATGAATCCCATGTATTAGCCAGCCCTGACTATGCCAAAGATTTCTTCATCTTCTCTTTCACTTCCGAGGAGAGCATTGTTGTTGTACTACTACAGAAAAATGGAGAAGGCAATGAAAAACCCATAGAATTTTTTAGAAAATATCTCTAATATGCTAATATGAAGAATGATATATTAGAAAAGAAGGCTTATGCATTGGTCAAATCACTTAAGGCCTTCAGGGTATATGTGTTACAATCTAGCATAAAATCCTTTGTTCCTAGCAGCAGTGTCTAAGATATTCTGGTCTAGCCAAACAATGAGGGTAAAAGAGGGAAGTGGATTGTCAAACTATTGGAGTATGATCTACACATAAAACCCACCAAGCTAATCAAGGTGTTAGCGATTAATCTTGTCATGTTTTGGTGGATGGTAATTTTGGCCTAGGTCTGTGATTTTGCCTGTCTTTTCCCTCCTTTTGTGCAGACCCAATCATAGATTTCTCCTCTCGACGTATATTTTACTTTGTTGTTTTATTACATCCTTTGGTCGACTGGTTTTCCTTGTCAAATTTTTCCTAAGAGATATCGGCCCCGATATTTTTTGTTCCCCCTATGGCTGATTACTTCTCTTTTTTCCTCTATTACCGAGTCTTTTGTTTTTCCCAAGTCCTATGAGTGTCATCCAAGTCTTCATTATTATAGGCCACAACACTGAGAGTGGTCTTATATGGAATCAAGCGAGCGAGGGAATCGAGAATTCAAATGTTGTGAGATTATGCATCAAGGATCGAGAAATCACGATTCGCGAAGGGGAAGATCTAGGCCATCCATTTGTGAGAAGGAAAGGGTCATTGATTTGAATTCAAAGATATCGAGAATTGGGACTTCATGGTTCTCGTCTCCAAGTGCACCCATAGCCCGAAGCCCCAAAATGTGAAATCTTGATTTCGTGATTTTACGAATCGAAGGTTTCCCAGGAGTAGCATCTCTTTCTCTCAAAATGAAAAATCATGAAAGCTCCCAAAAATTGGGCCCACGGTTCTAGCTCCCAGTCACAAAGTAAGAAGGTTCGAGAAAAGGATCTAGCACTCATCGCATAGTTGGCATTTCGTATTGTCAAGGAAACGATCGTGGTCGTCCATATTGAAGCGAGTTTGATCGTCGATCTTAGCAACTGTTTCGCAATTTCGGGTATCACGATATTGAAGACAATATGGGGTGAAAACTCTCGAAATGAGAAACCTCGAAACATCATGTGGGAAATGTGTGAGGTCATGGCCCACAGTCACATGGGGTGGTTGAAAAGATCCATTCCAAAGGGGTCGAGAGAGTTTGTATTAAAAGAAAAGGAAGGCAACATGGTTTTAAGGTGCCAAGTTTAACTCAGCAAGTCAGAAGTGCCACCTAAGAGCATTCATGGATGTTTGGGCTCATCTTGATCCCAATAAGGGAAATTAATGAAGCTGAAGAAGGTGGTTGAAACCTTGTTTCAACCATAAATAGGAATCATGGAAACACCAGTCATGGAGGGGGGCTTTCAGCCCAAGGTCACCCTGTCATGAAATTTTCCTGCAAAACCCATATTGTCTTAGATTTTCATTTGACAAAGGAAAACTTGTGCAATTTGACAGAAGGAGAAGAAACAAAAATCTTTGAATGTAGGGGTCCAATTGTGTCCCTGGGGGACATTAGCAGTTCTGAGTATATATATGCATGCTTTACATTTTGTAAGTGTCAACGGTTGAGATAAGCTCTCAATTCATAAATTTTTAGCAAAGCCTTTGGTTCTCTGGTTATGATATGTATTTGAGATTTCTTGTTTAATGAAAGTCAGTTTTCTTTCATCTTTGTGTAACTGTTGTGTTAAAACACTCGGGCATGGAGGATCCAGTCGAGGGTATTTGTGTTTTTGTGATGGAGGTTTGATCACGGTGACGTTACAACCAGTTTTAACCAGTTTCTTTTGTTCTCTTTTTCCTCTGATGCTGAGAGCTCGGGCATGGCTCATCCAATCGGGTCACTGTGACTATATTGTAATGTATGTTTGATTGCAGTACTATCATAGCGGTTTTAGTTTCTTGAAATTTTGAATTCAAGAGGATCTTGTATTTGAAGCTTTTCCTCCTTAGGCTTCTAGAAGATCGGATGTCCATAGTATACCATTTCATTATCCTCAAATTATTCCCCCTACTCACCACCATACTGCAATTTACTGACTGAAGTTAGATCAAGACCTCACTTGCCTATGCATGCCAACCCATTTTTCTGAGTTAGAACGATATAATATTGAGACTATATCCATTAGACCACCCTTAAATTTATTCATTATGACATACAAACTGATGGGTATTGGTCTTACCTCTGCCGAAATCTAGAGGTGATTTCTGGTGCTAACACAAGGGACAAGGACTTGCCAAGTTGTTATCAGAATCAAACTATAAGGTGCTATAATTACATCAAATCTTCACCCAATCAGATGCACCCATCATACAACCTAGACACGACAACATGTAGGTATTTGAAAATTACTCCTCTTCACCTTGGTATAGAAACATCATTTATTTTCTACAGCATCTTTAATGTCCACCAGATGTGAAGAATACAAAGGCCAGGTCTCTCAAATTGAAGGTTATCAAATTCTAGATTTCAAACCAAAATATGTATTGGAGGGATTCTGTTGGCATCCTGGTAAAATTCATTGATGAAAATGAAGCCAAACAAGTCACAATAGAAATGCATAGAGGAGTATGTGGAGGGCACTAGAATTAGAAGGCCACATATCTCAAGATCCTAAGGGCAGGGTACTATTGGCCCACCCTTTTCTCTGATGTATTTACTACTATTAGGGCCTGCAATGAATTTCAGAAATTTGCAGGAAAATAAAAGTTACTATCACTATCCCTAAAAGATATCACTGCCAGTGGTCCATTTCAACAATGGGGGTTAGACTTCATAGGTGAGATAAATCCACCCTCCAGTGGGAAAAACAAGTGGTTTCTCATTACCACTAACTATTTTACCAAGTGGATCGAGGTTGTGCCTACCAAGAATGCCACTGACAAGGTGATCATGAATTTCTTGGAAACCAATGTTTTTTCCAGATTCGGCTGCCTCAGCAAGATTATAACAGACAATGCCCAATCATTCAAGTCCAAATCCATGATTGACTTATGTGGAAATCATAACATTTCCTTGACACATTCCATGCCCTATTACCCTCAGGGAAATGGTCTAGAAGAGTCATCAAACAAAACTCTCATTGGGATTATCAAGAGGTTGTTGACCGAAAACAAGAAATCATGGGACTCTAAACTCAAATATGTTTTGTGGGCTAACAGAATCAACACCAAGAAGTCTTTGGGAACCTCACCATTTTAGATTGTCTATGGTGTAGACATTGTCTTTCCCACCCAGCTTAGTATACCAGTCCTAAAATTCAAAGAGATTGAGGAGAAAAATGACATCCAAAGGAGAATCTTCCAGATTATAGAGGTTCAACAAAACAGAGAAGCATTGGATCAGAATACTGGAGCATACCAGAGAAAGATCAAATCATCCTTTGACAAGAAAACCACGAAAGAGATATTTCAAGAAGGTGACTTGGTCTTGAGGTGGGATGCCAGAAGGGATGAAAATTCCAAGAACGGTAAGTTCGATAACCTTTGGTTTGGTCCTTTTAAGGTGGTTGAGGTTCTAGAAAATAAAACATTTATCTTTCACAATCTATATGATGCTGAGATATTTGGAGGCCCAGTAAATGGGCGCTTCCTGGAAAACTATTTTTTTTAAGGATGAGGGAAGGTCCCTCTTGTACGATATATGTTTTCCTTTTATTTTGTGCATTTGATTAGTTAGTTGTGTGTGAATAAAGACTCCATGGCCCAAGAAATGCACTGGGGTGTAGCTGCATTTTTGGATTCAATAATATGCATTGGATGAGATACAGTGGCAGAGATACATGACTTACAGGAAGAAGAAGACATAAGATAAGGGAGGTAAGAGAATTTATTTAATTCTAAAGCACCTGATCTACTGTTCTTATCACCTCAAAAGGAAGTACTACCCTCAGTAGGAGCCAATGTTAAGAACTAAGTCTACACCCCTACCCCTCATCTCTCTCTTTTATGTACCTTCCTATAAATATTTCCTCTTAATTTTGGTCAAGTTAGTTTCCCATTTGTTCAATGAATTGGTTTTCCTTATTGTCTTGCTTGACTGATTCTTTGCACAGAGTTTTTCTGTTTTTCTTGAAAGATAAACACATATCGTGATTTGGTTCGAATTACTTGTCATCTTGGTTTCCCTTAATTGATCTTACGTCAGGTCAATCAAGTATGTTGTATGCATAGGGAAAAACCATGAGAAAAACTGCAACATTCAGAGTAGTCCATTTCGGGATTGAAATATAAGAAAAAAATAGGTTAAATTTCAATGGTGAAGATCCGATAGTTAGTTCAGATCAATGGCTCCCATGCATTTGTGGTTTCTAAGTCGCAAGGAGTTTAATAAGAAAAGCACGAAGAAGCTTGACTTCAGAAATTTGATGTTCGGACATCCAATCTTATTGATGAAACCAATAATGCTAAAGTGTCGAACCTCTGAAGTCCTGAAGTGACATCAAGATGCCATGTCACTCTAGGCCCATACTACTCTGGGAGATATTCATGATTCAAAATCCAAAACTTGAAGCTCGAAGTTCCGAAGCACATGACACTCATTCTTCAAGACATGCGGTATACATATGGAACTGACACGTGGCATTCATCTGGAATTGACGTATGGCATTCATTTCAGGAACCTTGGGGCACGTCATCTCCTCAATTTTGAGTGACACATGTCACTCTCCTTTTGAGACACATCACTTCGGGACCATACTGCTCCGAGATATTTCCATGCTTTACATCCAGAAACTCTCGAACGTCAGAGTGTCAAACTGTCGAAGTCTCGAAGTGATGTCAGGCTACCACGTCGCTCCGGGCCCTACCACTGTGGGAGATTTTCAACTTAACATAGGCCGAAATCACCGAAGGGCCAAACTTTCAAAGTCATTAAATTTGATGGTTAAAGTAATCATGGTCTAATTAACAGTAAATGTGACTTAATGAATCCAAGAGAAAGTCACTTCGAGAGATTTTTACACTGCACATACAAAAACTCTCGAACCCCAAAGTGTCGAAGCACATGACTCTCATCTTCCAAGACATGTGGTAGACATATGGTGCTGACACGTGGTATCCATATAGCATTGACATATGGCATTCATTTCAAGCACCTTGGGGCATGTTATCTGCTCAATTTTGTGTGACATGTGTCACTCTCCTTCTGAGACACATCACTTCAGGACTGTACTACTCTGGGATATTTCCATGCTTTACATACAGAAAATCATGAACACTGGAGTGTCAAACTGTCAAAGTCCTGAAGTAACATCATATTTCCACATCGCTCTGGGCACTACCACTACGAGATATTTTCAACTCAGCATAGGCTGAAATCGTCGAAGGGCCGAACTTTCAAAGTCTCGAAGTTATTAAATTTGATGGTTAAAGTAATTGTTACAGGTGAATCCTCCTGTGGAAAAGCAAATTCCCTCATGGTATCTATGCTCCTAAGGCCAAGATAGAAAATTTCTTAATGCGTACACTTAAATCCTTTTTATATATAATTAAGATAACATATGAAGAGGAAGAAGAAATATGTGTACCTTGTTAACGACGTTTGTCCTCACAAATTCCAAGCTGAGCTCAAATCCTAAGCTCCTTGATAGGTCCTGTAGAACAAACAAAGATACAATGGGCTTCCTATTCTACTAAGATTAGCTCAAATACAGATCTATCTACTGAAGACAACTTCATGTGAAACAAACATAAACTTGAAAGAAACAGGCCGAGCATGTATATGTATTAATGAGAACAAATGAAGAGCACTTACAATCCTCTGATGAAGGTGCAACAACTTCTTCCAGCTCTCCTTTTCCAACCCCTTTGCTCAAGTAATATACAATGATTGTGCTTCAATGTAATCTCACTTATGGGAGCATAAGTTTGGTGTAATTCTCAATCCCCTTCTATTGTATATTACCTATGAGATCATAGGTTTCATATCTCCAATATTTTCTGTACCTTTTACCATGAGAAGGCCTCCTTATATAACCTTGGAGAGGCCCAACCATTTGAGAGATATTTGGGATAAGTTGATGATTCTTCTCCTTCAGTTGTGGATCTTCCCTAATATCATGCCTTGACCTTCTACTCGAATCCAACCACCTTCAGAAATTTAGGGGATTCTTCCTTGATTTATCTCAACAAACCAAAACTCGCTGAGAAAGGGTAGAGCTCCCCCAAAATGGGGCATAGAGTGTTGTAGCACTCCCCTAAAGAAGCCCAGGGAACATTAACACTCTATAACAGTGCATAGGGGAGTGTTTCCTTCTAAATTTGATATTTGAGTGCTTTTTTAAGTGGCTAAAGGTTTGTACTCCTTGTCAAATGACTTCTCTTCTTCAAAGCTATTCTTTGAGGTGTCTTAAGTGTCCTTATGATGTTGTACAACATAGGAAAGATGGTAGTATGATGTTTGTGACACTTGTGACACTTTTGATCAAGATGTGACACTTGCGGACAAGATGCAACACTTACAACACTTGTAATGACGACACTTGCGACACTATTGAAGTGAGTAATTTTGATGTGTAACAGATTTCCCCCCAAAGTGCGAAGTTAGAAGACGATGATGAATGAATTAATTTGTATACTTTTTCGAGAAAGGGTATGGATGAAGAGAGGTTGTAAAAATCTACACACAACCATCAAACAAATATTATGACATGTTTCAAACCCAAGGCAAGCATACCTATGCTTGAGTGATAAAGACTTTTTAGGTATGGCCTCCATAAAATACACTTCAGATCCATAATTATATTGACAAAAAGGTATATCCACTGAAGATACAATGTGGATCTATACTCCTATGACCTGAATTGATCGTAGCCATGAAGAATACACAGTGGATCTACGAGATGACAAGACATAGCCACGACCAATAAAAAGTGGATATATGTAACAGTATATGTGTCATAGTTCAAAAGAAAACTCCTTCGCAAACTGGGAAAAGTACATATAAGAGTGGTGACTCAACCCAAGGTCTTATTACTAATCCCGATGTAGTGCGAATCTTACCATGTGAATAGATTTCGTGATGTCAAACATGGAAGAAACCACTTGATTACCAGTCAATGATGTAAATCGTTAACAAGCGCGAGGGATATCACCATTGATGTCAATGATTCCCAAGGTACTCTAGTACATTTCGAAGAATTTGAATGAATGATATGAAGTTGAACATCCATGGAATCACCTGATCAAGATTCAATAATGTAAAACCACTGTTGGACACGAGGAGGCCTGCCATTGAGGCATGCAGGTCCCAAGGTACTAATTGGTTTCTAGGTCTAGTTCCTGGATAATGTATTGAATTCTATAGGAATAGACCCATCAAAGGAGGGCCTTGATGTATCCCCCATCAATGACATGAAACAGAAATAGAGATGTAATTGGTAGATCAAATTAACATGGACTGACACGGGTATTGAAACAGGATATTTGTGATGGCTGACACTCAAGGCAGATACTTCCCTTGGACACTAAGGCACAACAGTAGAAATGTGACATGGACCAAAACTTGACGATGCAGTGGATTTTGTGATTTTTGTTAGGTGACCCAGAGGAGTAAAAGAAACTCAGAGGACTGGCTCAATGTAGAGGTTCAACGGATTACAATGCATGCAAAGATAAAGTGTCATGTTCAAGGGAGACTGTAAGAGTTACTGGTAGTGTTCTCAAAAACTTCTTGGCTTGCTTCTTTCAATTTTTCTCCCATCCAGATAGACAAGTACCTCTTTTTAATTTAACGAGCTCGAGGAGGGTAACACATGCTCGATATGACTCACCTTTGGTAAGTCCCTCTTCCTTCTTTTAGTGAACTGGAAGAAGTAAGGGTTCGGTCCTGTATGATCCCTTCAATGTATAATTGTTTAATGAGTCCAGAGAAGGTAAACTCGGTGTTTTTTCAAATTTAGGGAGTCTGAAAACAACTTAAAGATGACTCCAATGTTGTCCTTTTTCGTAATGTTAGTCTTGCAAGGCCGAAAAAGAGATAAATTATCACTCGAAATACGCCCTTTCAAACCTTTTAATGAGTGGGAAAGGAAACAAGATTACTCGACAATATTTTCATGTTTAGAGAGTCTGAAAAGAGTTTAAAGAAGACTCCAAGGGGTTCCTTTTTCATTTATCCATGTGGGCTCGAAAAAGAGATAAAAGTTTACCCATTTATATTCTCATGTTTTTGCAAGAGTGAGAAAAAACAAAGACTCGGCTTGGTAACTTATTCTCATGTATTTACGAGAATGAGAAAGAACAAAGACTAAGATCGATACTCTGCCCCCATCTTGAAAGCTAGTTGATTAACTCTAGAATGATCATCAAAGGTTGGAGACATGCCCCCCCAAGCTTCAATTCATTCACCGACTTTGAGGTTGTCACCAATTTCTCTACTAGATGAGAAAAAGGAAAAGGGTGGATGAAAATGAAGGTTCAAAAATGAGACCTAACGAAAGACACATATTGGTAGGAGAGGTGATTGTTTCATATTTTAATGAGCTTGACACAGGAAATCAACTATGCTTAAATCCCCAGATCCATGTTTCATTTTTTAACGAGCTTGCTATAGAGAGGAAAACTATGCTCATGACTTCTTTTTCATTTTTTAATGAGCTTTCTACAGAGAGGAGAAACTATGCTTGTGGACTCTCCTTGATCATGGCTTCCAAGAGAATAACACTCTGTAAGGACACCATGTCAAGGGACAAAATTCAGTCATGGCTTCCAAGACATCTTCACTGGATGGAAGAAAATCATTTTGTAAGGAACACATGTCGAGGTTCGTGACAAGGGTAAGGATATCAGGCTCCAATAGCCCTACCAAAGAGATCACCATGTCAACTATCAAATCCAAATCATCAGAATTTGAAGTCATGGGAGACAACAGAAAATCAACATTAGGAGGGAAGATAGAGTGTATATCTTCCTAAATTTCTTCTTGAGGGGGAAGAAAAGAGGATCTATGATGGTTATCATCCCGAGGCAGCTCGTCAATGCTCAACATTTCCCTAATAGATTCATCAGAGGGAAAAATTAGGGAAATGTAGTCGATCGTAGATGACAAGGAATTTAACCACGATGGCATCGAATAACTATCAGGTGCCAAAAGATGTTGGTCATCCGAGGAGGAAGAGGCGGATTTGATAACAATGTATGATGTTTCGGATGGACTAAGTGGCATGGTGTAACCTAGGGCATCGAATTCCAAGGGACTAGGTACAATCTAAGGGTGGTATGATTCCAAAGATTGATAAGACGTGGTTGAAATAATATCAACGGTGGAAATATGATGTGTAGTCGGTGGAAGTGGTGTAGGGAGGGTACCCATAAGGCTAGAATATTTCAACAAGCCAGCACCAATGCTTTCATAGGTGATCTTATGATCTCCCAAGATTGGAATATTGTTGGTAGTGGGAGCATGAGTGTCGGGTGTACAGAAATCTAACTGATCGATAGTGAAACTTTTTCCATGATGAGGAAATTGTACACATCGAAACACCGACGAGGCAACGACAGTCATAGCATAAAACCAACTTCTTCCAAGCAATAATTTGTAATCAAGGGGAGCATCGACCACCTCGACATAAATGGTGATGGTTTTTCCACCCAACTGGATGGGAAAGCACTGTAAAAGCCCATGAGGATGAAAACCTCTCCCATCGAATGTGCGTAACATCATTGGGGATATGTTAAGTGTGGGTGATTTTAAACTTTTCCAACATGCTAAAGACATGACACAAGTGGAGGCTCCCTCATCCAAGATGGTTTGGTGAATTTGTTGATTGTGAACAGCAACATCAATTTAGAAATAAAGTTGGTGGGAGAGTTGAGATTGAAATATCCCTGATCCTGCCGATCGAGATATTTTCTACTGATCTACTATTCTGTCTTGCAGATCTAATACACTGGGGATTTCTGGATGCGTTTCAGTTGTATGTTTGATATCTTAATGGTTATTGCATGTGCAAGTGGGTTATTGCATGTTCATGTTGGTTATTACATGTGCATTTTGCATATTTAAGGTTTAAACAACATATAAAGGATGCATGAAAAAGTAGAGAACATCAACTACCCAATATCATGTATAATAACGGTTCGATCATGGAAATACAATAGCCTACTGGAAATATAGAATATAAACTTCAGTCAGATCTCATGGATCAGTACTGGAATACAAGCAAATAATCATAAAAATACCCATGATCAAAATATGATAGCAGATCTGATGCATGCACGGATAGATCAGAAAAAATACGTGATTCCGGAGAAATACAGTAACCGCTACCGGCTGGAAAACTTGTCTGGAAGAATGGACCATCAGAATGCACCAGAAACTACTCCAATAGAAGTACCCTAGCCTCTAGACTGAAATGGATGAGTATCGGATCTCGGATCCGGTCTCTTAGGCATTGGATCTGGACCCCTAGGGGGTTTGCGCACCTCCTAGAGAACTGGATGCGCCCAAAAGGATTCCACCAATAGAATATGCTTCTATATGGCTCAAAATGATCGTCTCGCCAAATAAGGAAATGGTTCAGAAGGATCTGTCCAGATCTGCTCTGAAACTCTACATGCAACACCAAATGTTTGTCCAGAAGAGTTGCGCCTTAAATGGCTGAATGAATCGATATGCAAGATTCCACCGTCATAATATGATGATATATGGCTCAATAGAAGCACCTTGGCTGGATCTCAAATGGGTTGGAAGGAAACTGCAATCTGGATATGGGTCTCGTGCAGCTCTCCAAACCCTCAAACTAGCTTGCGCCCTCACTGGCTAGGCTGCGCACTCTGCAATGGATACTCCTAAGTAGTACGGTGAAATACCTGGATGGTATCTCCGATGGGCTAGGGTGTGTCTCTCAACACCAAAACCAATCAATGGTGGTGGTTTCCTCCAAAAATCCACAAAACAGTAATGTCAGCTCTCCTCCTCCTCTGGGAACTCTCAACATCAAATCATAACAATGCATAATGAATTAGGTTTCTTTACCCTTCCTTTATAGCTTCCCGAAACCCTAATTTGTTGCTGACCTTTTCCCTCCAAGTGACTTTTACTTTATTTTATTATTCATTGATTATATCACTTTATTAATTAATTAATTAATTAACCATTTTGCCTGTAAAAAGTGATTTATCCATCCTGATGGCTTCTCCGGCCATTGTAAGTCACTTCTCATCATCTTATATTGTAATACTCTTCCTCCCAATTCTGATGAGCTATTACAATAAGATGTTTCTCTAATTAATATGCCCATTATGACCTTCTTAGTGAATTTAATTAAGATATGACCCATAACAACTCAAAATTATGGAAATCGTCGGAATGCAACGAAACCAAAGCCCAGTTGTGCAGAATGGATCTTGATGATGAACGATACAATTCGGGCCCAAATAAACCCCTCAATATCTCTTGAACTCTCTGTCACCCCTATCTGGCTACTCGGGTAGGCATAACACTCTGAAATGTTGTAATGTTATAATGTCCCAAAATGGGGACATTACAGTCCTCCCTACCGAAATATTGCTTGTCCTCAAGCAATAACTGAATCCAACTACATATGATACCGGGGTCCCATATCCACCTGTGTGACACAAGGTAGACTCCCATCAAGATGTGGTCTCTCCAAGTGCTCACCACGCATGACACCCACATGCTCCTCATGAGTAGAATGATCAATGGCCAAAGAATCTCAGTCAACTCCCCGAGCAACCACTCTACTTGAAACTCAACTCCATCAAATGTTGAACTACCAAGCACTCCAATCCCTGGGTCCCATATCATAATGTGAGCTGCAATGCCCTGTGGAGTATAGTTCTGTAACATATAAACACCACGAGTCTCCTGCAAATAACACATGGCCTCAACCTGAAATGGGTCTATCCTATCAGACCATACCAAACTCAACATGGCCCCCACTGACTGAACATGTTGTTGCCATAGTGAGGTACTACAAGACCTCAATGAATCACCAGCCAGTGACGTGCTCTCCCCAACACTGAAACTCAATGGAAAATCAAAGTGACTTCCCCCTACAAATTTTTGCTCATCTCCATCAGTCAATGAAATGCCCAGCCCCGTAATCCCAGGGTCCCATGCTAGTCTCTGATAGGGACCATCATGTTGATGTTGCTCTACTCTAATCATGACTGTCTGCTCAAAGTATCCATACTGGACCCTCCATGCATGGATCCTCATAATATGAAACAAACTATCGACCCAATGGACTCCAGGATCCCATGTCAAATTTGGAAGCTCATCACTTCCAATCCCCACAAATTGTTGATGTGCCCTACTGGTAACTATCAAAATTTGTCCACCCTCATCCTAATGAGAGTCTGACTATGTAGAAACCTATGATTTATCCTCTATCCCATGGCCTAGGATAATCTCCATCACGCCTATGAACTCAACTGTCTTCCCTTGATGATCCACCCCTATCCTGTTGTATGCAATCAAGACACTCCTGTCAGGTGGTCTCAACCTACCAACTCTCCATGTCCCTTGACACTGTCTAGCACCCCCTATGCGGTTGTGAATGATAAAAGTGTCGAGAAAGGCTATCATAAATATTTTCACCCAACTATAGGAATGGAAAGTATCATATGCTTTGGTTAATCCCCAGGATTGGACCAAAATCTCATCCACTAGCACCCATGGTGAATAATTGCCTAAACTCCAACTATCGGGTACAACAGTAGATAACTCCACAAGTTGTTGGCCAATCACTCTCCCTCCATCATCACTCAGATAGTTGTTTTTATTGTGAAGGTGATCTCCCAGAACTATGTGTTGTTACAAGGGAGAGGAATCTCCATGCTCCACTAAGTGTGTCTCCTCTCTGGCATCCAATGCATCCCCATGAATCCCAATGTACATCTCTCTCATCATCATATGTCCAAGGTGTACTGTCGGATCAACCTCTATGTGGATATCAACCAATCTTGGAACACAAATGAAAGCGTCCTCGTAACTTCCCCTGGCTTTGTAATCCTCGTGTGTATGTGTATGATTGATTGTCTCAGAACTACCCATGAATGGTGGCCCCTGCGACACCCAGAGATCCTCTAGCAATGTAACTAAGTAACATATATGACTCTCTGCCAAGATAGATATAGTGTATCTCTGACCAGTCTCCTCAAGAAGCTCATCTAATCTGGACTTTGATTCTTGAAGGGTTGTTTGTGTGCCTTCCAAGAATCCTCATGTGCTCACCAACTCACGAGTGACTCGGTCCACCTCAAGCTCCTACTCCCTCAGTGCCCTGTGATACATCTTGCCAATATCCAATAGGTAATCTATATCCATCAATAATTGTTGGTAGTCATCCCTCATCATCGTCACTCTCTCCATGAGTGTATGAAAATCAGCAATGGCAAGTCCCCTATCTGAACTATCATGTGCCATCGAGGCCCTCCAAGAATAACTTTCCACCAATGCGTGTGTATCATCAATGCATCGAGTGGCTTCCATGATCATGTCCTCACTGACTCTCAATTGTCCCGTCTAGTGTCGTGACTCCTAATCATAGTCCCGCTGAGGTTCTACCTCATGCCCCTCACTGCTAGTGTCAACAATGGAAACCCCAACAACACACTCCTCAAAAGATAAGGCACTGAACTACCCATTGTCCACTATGCTATTGAGTCCTCTTGTAGATCACTACACACCATCACCAACTGTTACCCCCATCTGAATCACACTGTATCCTATATGGGCAGTTGTATCCTCCTATGTTCTCACCCTACTAATATCATCTGTGCCTAGATACCATATAGATGTTTCCAGACACGTGCTATGGTCATCTCGACCAATAAGGAGTGTATCATCATCACTATAGATCGATCCTGTGAGTAAGTGTCCCAACAAGTTGTCGGCCTCCACAACCTAGTCCATCAATGGAATCTCCAAGAGTGGTGACTCACTCTCCTCATACTGATAGGTATGTGTAAGGTCAACTATCTCCAAGCCATACCTCTCCTCCTGGGTCTACAGATCCATATGTCCCTTGTGTACAATCCCCACACAGGGCTCCTCTACCATATCAAGAATTCCACTGATATCCTCATGTGTCGTGGCTAGCATATATGACTGAGAAGATGAAAAATGAGGCTCGCTCATCATAGGAATCTCATCATCCTCCATACTAGACTTCTTGGAAGCCATGTCTACACCCATAGGTAGGTCATCCAAC
>SNQJ01S0036745.1:102806-113141 GCA_010110895.2 Picea sitchensis
ATGGTTATTGCATGTGCATGTGGGTTATTGCATGTGCATGTTGGTTATTACATGTGCATGTTGCATATTTAAGGTTTAAACAACATATAAAGGATGCATGCAAAAGTAGAGAACATCAACTGCCCAATATCATGTATAATAATAGTTCGATCATGGAAATACAATAGCCTACTAGAAATATAGAATATAAACGTCAGTCAGATCTCATGGATCAGTACTGGAATACAAGAAAATAATCATAAAAATACATGTGATCAAAAGATGATAGTAGATATGATGCATGCATGGATAGATCGGTAAAAATACGCGATTCCTTAGAAATATGGTAACCGCTAGCCACTGGAAAATGCGTCTGGAAGAATGGACCATCGAAATGCACCAAAAACTGCTCCAATAGAAGCGCCCTGTCCTCTAGACTGAAATGGATGAGTATCGGATCTCAGATCCGGTCTCTAAGGCACTGTATCTAGACCCCTTGGGGTTTTGTGCACTTCCTAGAGCACTGGATGTGCCCAAAAGGATTCCACCAATGGAATCTGTTGCTATATGGATCAAAACGATCGTCTCGCCAAATAAGGAAATGGGTCGAAAAGATCTGTCGGGATCTGCTCTGAAACTCTGCATGCAACACCAAATGTATATTCGGAAGAGTTGCGCCCTAAATGGATGAATGAGTCGATCTGTAATATTCCACCGTTAGAATATGATGATAGATGGCTCAATAGAATCACCCTGGCTAGATCTCAAATGGGTTGGAAGGAAACTGGAATCTGGATACGGGTCTCGTGCAGCTCTCCAAACCCTCAAACTAGCTTGCGCCTTCACTGGCTGGGCTGCGCACTCTGCAATGGATACTCCTGAGTAGTACAGTGAAATACATGGATGGTATCTCCGATGGGCTAGGGTGTGTCAACACCGAAACCGATCAATGGTGGTGGTTTCCTCCAGAAATCTACAAAATAGTAAGGTCGACTCTCCTCCTCCTCTGGGAACTCTCAACATCAAATCATAACAATGCATAATGAATTAGGTTTCTTTACCCTTCCTTTATAGCTTCCTGAAACCCTAATTCGTTGTTGGCCTTTTCCCTCCAAGTGACTTTTACTTTATTTTATTATTCCTTGATTATATCACTTAATTAATTAATTAACCATTTTGCCTGTAAAAAGTGATTTATCCATCCTGATGGCGTCTCCGACCACTGAAAGTCACTTCTCATCATCTTATCCTATAATACGCTTCCTCCTTATTCCTATGAGAAATTACACTAAGATGTTTCTCCAAGTAATATGCCCATTATGACCTTCTTAGTGAATTTAATTAAGATTTGACCCATAATAGCTCAAAATTACGGAAATCGTCAGAATGCAACGAAACCAAAGCCCAACTATGCAGAATGGATCCTGATGATGAATGATACAAGTCGGGCCCAAATAAACCCCTCAATATCTCTTGAACTCTCTGCCACCCCTATCTGGCTACTCGGGCAGGCATAACACTCTGAAATGTTGTAATGTTATAATGTCCCAAAATGGGGACATTACAAAGATGTATAATTGTCCAGGTTAAACATGATATTGTTGGACAAATCAGGATCAACAGTGCCAATATCATCCAAGAGAATTCTACATTGACTAGGGTAGTGCTATAGAACTTCTAACACAGACATAACACATGGTGCTTGAGCCAAATCTTCAACAATGTTGTAGTTATGGGCAGCACATGAACTAGGATTAAAGGTATGTTTATGGATAGTGCTCTTAGGAGGGAGTAAGATAGAGTTGAACGTAGGTTTCTCAATCTGAAGAGGTCTATATGGAGGATTAACTGATGGAGGACTAATGGAGGACGATGATGGATCCGGTAAAGTATCGGTACCGTTAGTGACTTTTCCTTTGTCAGGTTTAACCAGTGTGTTGTATGTCTTAGAGCGAGTGTTCAAATTAATCCCATTAAACATATAAATATGGGCACTTTTTGATGTCTCATTATGGGGATGCTTAGAACTGCCCCCAGGAGAGGGGGTTTGAGCAACCATGGATTGTTTTTGTGGAAAAGACTGAGTAAGTAGAGTGGGTTGTGAATTTCCCTAGAAAATTTTGGCCACTTCATCACGATGTGGAAAGTCTCAAGTGTATTGATCATCACCACAAATGATACCTGGGAATTTTAGTTTTCATTGTGGTTTATTTTTGGTAGCAGGTGTTTGAGCTTGATTTTTTGGTTCTTCATTGTTATTAGTATTTTTTGATTTATTTTTTTCCTTCTTCTTACCTCCCGATTATTGTGAAGGGGCAGATTGAACTGCATTCACCTCAGAGATCTGATTTTGGGGGGAGGTAGAGGAGAGTGTGGTCGACTGGGAAGTAGATCGAGTTTTGATGGAACTGATAACATCGTCTGCATGAGATGAGGATGACAGCTTGGATGGATCAGCATTAGCTCGAGAAGCATTCAGAAGCAACTCATACAAAGTACCAGATTGTGAATAAACCAAATCTAAGTAATAAGCCCGAGCAATGGTTTCTTCCTCGGTGACTATGACACCCATGGAGACATCATGAGCGATCGGGGGTAAAAGTGATTTAGTAAACCACTCCGCCAATAACTGGTCAGGAATGATTGCTTTGATCATCCTTCGTCGTCATCTCCACTCATGAATATGGTTAGAGATATGCACAGAGTCAGTTTGAAAAAGGGAGGTCAAGAGTTCAGTACCTATCTTGTAGTGAATAGGTAGTTGAAAGTGTGTGAGGAAAGACATGGCAAGGGAGTTGAAATCATGAAAATAAGCACATAGTAGTTCAATATACCACTTTTCTACATAGCCCGTAAGTGTTCAATGTAAAATATGAAAATGTATAGAATCATCCATGAGGGAGTTTGATGAACACCACAAATGGAAAGTCATCACATGGTTATTTGGATCTTCTCCAGGTTTTCCGTCAAATTTAGGAATATCATAAGGAAGTTTAGCTGGAATAACTGGCCAAACCGGTGAATGAAAAATAGGATCATTGGTTAACCGAGACAAGTCTGGGAGATCCAGAGTCGCAAGGAAAGGTAGATGTTGGTTAACTTGCGGATGATACTGGTGTGGCATAGGAACACTAGTAGGACCATAAACTAGGTTAGGTGGATAATTGTAACCAGTAGGTCCTCCTACATACAGTTGTTGCTGACTAGGATAAGCAGGATTCGATGATGGTTGAGAAACATTTTCATATCCCACTGGGTTCTGATCATTATAAGCCGAGTGATTTGTTTTCCCATAAGGGGGATAAACATTTTTCCCTTGAGAAGGGTAAGAAGTAGATCCTAGAGGTGGATACACATTAGGCCCATGGGGAGGATAAGGTTTTTTTCCTTGAGGACTCTAGGTGGTGTTTGGGATGTCGCCCAGATAAGGTTGTCCATAAGATGGTCTGGAAGAAATAGGATTTGATACTACTCCTTGTGGGTTATGATATGAGTGCCCCCCAACATGGGGTTGGGTAAATGTGCCTCTTAAAGATACTCCCTAGGATTTTGAAGGGTTTCTAGCAAATGAAGGTTTTCCCCCTGCCAGCGGTGGATTAATGACCGGGGTATGACTGGAAAAGGGAGGTTTCCCTCTAGGAGGAACATGAAAAGAGGGTTGTCCCCCGAGAGGGGTAGGCCCGCCATAGAATGGTGGTATTCCAAGAGGGATAGGTTCGCTATACGGTGGTTTCCCTCCATTCAGTTGTATTTGGATGGCAAGGGTCTGCATTCTCTGGTGAAAATATGTCCCAAGAAGATCATGTGGAATATGTGGAGTTGTAGAGTGAAAGTTTGTAAAATTAGAGGTAGGGATTGAAGTGCCTTGGGAATTAGTAGAGATGATGAGTCTAGCATTAGGATGGATTGTGTTGACGTAACAGTAGGATTAATGACCTAATTGATGGGGTGATTCATAGTTTGACTAGATGGCCCTGTTTCAATAGGAGGGTCATGAGGATTAAAGGGTTGTCGAATGGATTCAAAATGCTCGCAGAGATCGTGTCCTGATGAAGTCCTCCATATAGAATGAGAAGGTGTGGGATTTGTATCTACTACAGTGGTAGGACGAATAGGATTCCTATACTCATCACCAAAGATTGGTTCTGTGGATCCCATATATGTTTCAGTAAATGCTCTCTCAGGTAACTGTGGGACATCTTCATCTATGACGTTCCTAAGGGAGTCTAAACGAAGAAAAAATGGTTCGAGAGGGGTTGCTGACACATATGTAGTGCGAGGAGTGGGATTCTCAACCGTAACCAAAGTGCCTTCTAGATTGTCTAACATAGGAGTAACAACATTCCCAACGTCAGATTGATTTTCTACATCTCCATGGTAGTTGTCTTCTGGAGGATTAGGAGGTAAGGGTTGGTAGCCTTCCAGAGGAAACCCTTTCATCCTACGTGATCAGTGAAGACCTTTATCATCTACAGGCTCAATCTTGGAGATTAAAAACACACGCTGAAAATCTAGGGCCAACTAACGAAAAGAAACAACATATGCTAATAAAATCTAGGAATCAATACCAAGCAAACAAAACCTTCTCTCGATGATCGTACTAGCTGGTGATGAAATCCAACGTCGTGTGTTCAAGTCAAGAAGGGTCTAGGATATGGTGGAATAGTTACGATGGTGACCTTCTTAATAGACTTACGCCTTGGTGCAAGCTTCCACGCAGCAATTATGTATTTACCCTCCAAGGAGCCTGAATGCATTTGACCACCATCTGTTCCAGGTACAATGAAGACTTCCCTTCACCATCACCTTATGTAAGTACCTAAATATTGTGGCTACTAAGGACACAAAATCACATTCAACCCCTGGGCAGGTACAGTCAACAGTCTAATCCAAATGTATGGGCAGGATAACAAGTCCAAAATCAACTCGAGAGGCTCCCACACATAATCATGGGTATACCCTCCAGTGGCCCCCAATATACTATTCGACCACTACAAATAGTTGAACCACAGAGGGATAATCTCTGCAATTCTCCCGAATGTGACCTCATTCATAACCCCTGTGTGAGAGGGTGTTATTGGACTAATCGATAGGTGCGGACACTAACTGATCTCCCTAGATCCACCTAGATCTAGAACAAAACACACCATAACATGATGCTTTCCTTAAGTTTTAGATATTGAATTTATTAACAAAAGAGGGATGAGTGACATACCATTTAAATGTCGCTTCCTCTCACCATCGCCATCCTAGCTCCATTCCAACGCTCATACGATGATGAACCTGCAAAAGAACACAACCAACTAAAGTGATAGTAATAGCATAAACTCAGTATAAACCTATGTATGTGATCAAGGAATCATACAATAAAACACAACAATCTTTATAGGAAAGAATCATATTATTGTATCATATTGAATGTGAAAGAGAGATTACAACCATGGCCTTGATGTTGTAAGGTCCCTTCCAACTATCCTTCGTTCTCCACACACTTTCTCCAAGAATTCTGAGAGCACAGATATGATAATATTCACAATCTATCTTGACAAAGTGAATCTCAAAGCCACTCTAACCAAGTTAACAATCCCAAGCCAAATCCAACTTAGCAAAATCTCCAAAGCTCCAAGCTAAAAGCTAACCTTCTCCATGAGAAATCCTCTCCTTTTATAAGTTGAAGAGGATAAGGTAAGGAGGTTAGGATGATCCCACTAAATCATGAAAGCGATTAAGATCCAAACCATTCGGATGCCACCTCACCATAGAAGTTTCTCCTTCTAGAAGATTCGAGAAAACGCTTGTTTTTCCCACGTGTAGGAATTCTTGCACCCTGCCTATAGAGAAAATTGTGAACATCTCGCACCCTATCTATGGTGAAACTTGTGAGAATTAGGAATTCTTTCACCCTACCTATATAGCAACCTGCGAACTTTTTTTTTATAGGGTTTTTACAACGGAAAATGCAACTTCTTTTCTCAGGAAAAGTTCTTCTCTCTTCTCTCTTCAGGAAATTAGGCCACTTACCCCTCTGAAGGAAATAGATAGGTTTACATCATTAACGATCATAGGTATGAAAAAAATAATGTGTAACAGAGAGCCCCCAAAAGTATGAAGTTAGAGTAGAGTTATAGCTGAAATACTTTGTCGAGTGTGTGTAGGGAACAAGAAACAATCAGTCGGAAACCTGCCAACAAACAAGGAAATACAGTACAATAATATATCATCACTGAGGTAGGCATTACAAATGACTCAAATCATAAATTCCGACATGCGAAGATCTATGTCAAGTAAGACAAGTCATGGCCACCAAAAATACACTGTGGATCCATTCCAATATGACTCAAATTTGAACATAGCCACCAAAAATACACTGTGGATATATGTGTTAAAGACTCAAATTTGAACATAGCCACCAGACATACAATGTGGATCTATGTAATAGTACAAACTGAATATACTCCAATGCAACCTGAATCTATTAGAAAATATCTAGGGTCTTCATCTCCACCACTCTATAGTATGAATCTAACCATGTGAATATATGTGTCGAAGTCGAACATGGTAGAAACCACTTGATTACCAGTCATTAGTGTATATCATTAACAAGCACGAGGGAAATCACCATTAATGTAAATGACTCCCAAGGTACACTAGTACAATCCAACGAATGTGAATTAATGAGATGAATTCAAACACTCAGCGGAATCTCCCGATCAGGGGGCAATAATGAATACCCACTATCGAAAGTGAGGAAACCTGCCATTGAGGCATGCAAGTTCCAAGGTACCAATTGGTTTCTAAGTCTAATTCCTGGATAATGAGTTGAAGTCAACAGGAAAAGACTCGTCATAGGAGGGCCTTAATTTATCCCCCATCAATGACACGAAACGAGTAACAAGATTTGATGTAGATCAGAGTAACCAGTAATTCAGGACTGACTCAGGGATGGCCGACGCAATAGAAGGTTTAAAGACTATAGAAATGGCCGACACAATAGAAGGCTTTTCGGTTGAACTTCTCTTTGAACATATTGATGACACGACAATTGTCTTGGAATCACTGACTCAACAACAGGGATCACAAACCAATTTGTAATCTTATAAAGGAGTATGACCAAGAGACGAGCATATTTTCCAACCTAGACACAAGGCGAGTGAAAGGGTGTCATGTTCCAAAGTGACTCTTCCACAAAATACAGGTTTAGATGCATTTCTTTCCCAATTTTTCCCCCACCATTTCTGGTGAGTACCTCTTTATTTTTACGCAAGATTGAGGAGGATAACATATGCTTGTAATGTAAGCTCATCATTTGGACGAGTCCCTCGGAGTATGTTTAACAAACCCTAGGAAGGAGTGGTTCGGTCCCATATATTCCTTTTGATGTTTGTTTTACGAGTCCAAAGAAAGAAAAATCGAGGGATTTTCATGTTTATAGAGTCTAAAAAACACTTAAAGAGAACTCTCTCAGTTTCTTTCTTGTAAAGTAGTCTGATGAGACCGAAAAAGAGATAAACTATCACTCAACAGACATTTTCTTCAAATACTTTAACGAGCATGAAAAAACAAGGTCACTTGGCAATCTTTTCAATTTTAGAGAGTCTGAAAAGAGCTTAAAAGGAATTCCAGTGTGTTCCTTTTTCGTATAACCTTTACGAGTATGAAAAAGTGATAAAAGTATACTCGGTTACATTCTCGTTGATTTACGAGCACAAGAAAGAACAAAGACTAAGCTCGGTAACTTATTCTCATGTATTTACGAGCATGAGAAAGAACAAAGACTAAGCTCGAAAACTTATTCTCATGTATTTATGAGCATGAGAAAGAACAAATACTAAGCTCAGGATTGTTTTCATTTTTACGCAAGCTTTAAAACAAAACAAAACTATGCTTGGACTTTGTTTCATTTTTATGCAAGCTTGAACCAGAGGAAACTATGCTTGAGATAGATTTTAATTTTTACACAATCTTAAAAACTAAACGAAACTATGGTTGGAATTGGTTTCATTTTTACACAAGCTTGAACCAGAGGAAACTATGCTTGAGGTAAGTGGTTTCATTTTTACACAAGCTTGAACCATAAAAAACTATGCTTGTGACTTCCCAATGTATAACACAACGATGGTTGGTACTTAGCCCCCAGCTTAAGAAGCTAGTGGCTCAAACTTCATCATGAAGTCCAGAGGCTGTAAGAAAATGCCCCCCAAGCTTCGTTTCATCCAACTGCAAAGGGGAATGAAATGAAGCTTCAAATACTAGACGAAGGACTTGACTCAAATAGAGAGGGGGAAAACTATTTCATCTTTTAGCGAGCTTGACATAGAAACAAGAACTATGATCTTAACCTCTATTTCATTTTTTAACGAGGTTGGCATAGAGATGAAAAAACTATCCTCGGATGGTTTTTTTTTTTAACGAGCTTGAAATCAGAAAACCATGCTCAAAGACCTCTGTTTCATTTTTTAATGAGGTTGTCTCAAAGATGGAAAAAACTATCCTTGAAATATCTCCTTGATCATGGATTCCAAGAGGACAATTCTCTGGAAGGAGACCATGTCAAGGGAAAAAACTCGGTCATAGCTTCCAAAAGTTCTTCATTTGACGGAAGAAACACACTCTGGAAGGACACCATGTCGAGAGTCGCGACAGGAGTAAAGAGATCAGGCTCTAACAACCCTAGTGAAGAGATCACCATGTCAACTACTGGATCTAAATCATCGGAAGTTGAAGTCATGGGCAACAACGCAACATAATTGACCTATGGCGGGGGCGATACCGTCTGCATATAAGAACCATTTAGGGAGGCAATCTAGTTGGGGTCAATGAATGAAAGTTGATCAATAGTCACAACTTGTCCATCGTGAGGGAAATATATCACACAAAAAAGAGTAGACACGATAGATTTCATGTCATAGACATAATCCCTCCCAAGGAGTAAAGAAAAATCCAAGGGGTCTTGGACTACCATGACGTCAATAAAGACAATTTTCCCTCCTAAAATTACAGGAAACCAAGGAAGGATCCCTAAAGGTTGACTAGTTCTTCTATTAAAAGCTAACAGATTCTGCCTAACCAGCGCAAGTGGAGGAAAACCCAAAGCTTTCCAAGAAAAATAGGACAAAATACTAACAAACGAACCTTCATCTATCAGTGTCTGAGGAACGTCTCGACCACAAACCTGTACTATAATCTGGAAAGAAATGTGAGAGGGAAGAGGAGGTCCAGTTAGCATACCCCAATCAAAATGGATGGCCTCATAACTTGGAGGGGGTTCCACGGGAGAAGGAGGAATAACACTCATCATGGTAGATTCTTTATCAACGAGAAAAACATGGGCAGTATCGGGTTTACTCTCTAGAGGGAGAGTAGGATCGACCGATGGAGAGATCATATCGACCACATGGGTTTCATCCTCCAGGGGGAGAATGGGGTCGACAGGTGGAAATGGATTGACCGCTTGGGTTTCACTCTCTGAGGGGAGAGTGGGATTGACTGAGGATGGTATCGGATCAACCACTTTGTCAACTGGTTCAACTAAGGACGTGACTAGATTGATGACATGATCAATCGGATTGACCGGTGAAGGGACCAGAGTGATCATTCCATCAACTACAAGTGGGTTAAGAGAAAGCTTGCGATAAGAAGCTGGAAGTTGAGGCTATGAAACAGTCATGTCTTCCAGTAATTTTGAGGCTTCATCCATATGAGGAAAAAGGTGAGTGAGATGACTCCCTTTGCATAACATACACGGGAACTTGACTCTACTTTTCATCTTCCCACTGTAATATGGCTGGTTGATGGGGGCTTGTCATCATGTTGTTCAGAGGCTAATGACGTAGGTTGGCGAGGATGTGTAGACCATGCTTCTATAACCTTGGATAGACTAGGGAATTCCTTAATAAGATGGCTACCCTTACAAAGCATGCAAGGGTACTTGGGCTTACGAGTTGTTTGGGTGATCTTGACATCATCAACACTCCCAACATGACTAACAATAACTGGTTGTTTTCCAACATGTTTGACAGTGGTTGGAAGCTTTGACCCTTGTTTGTATTTCTTCTTCTTAATCTTCCTTTTCTTCTTCTTCTTATTCACTGGGTTACTAGCTTCAAAACTTTCACTCGACGAAGAAGATGAAACGGAAGGTGACCTTGCAAGCGAAGAAGTCGAAGAAGACCTTACTCGTGAATAAGGTGAAGGATCAACATGAGGTTGATGCTCATGGGGGGAAGTGCTTGTGACTGAATCACTAACTGCATTCGGGATTACCTGAGTGGAAAACAACCATACCGGTAATCCAATAGTGAGACCTGGAAGGCTCAAAGTAGCGATGTGAGGAGGACCAATGTTTCCATACAAAGG